>JAIUZE010046767.1:0-25442 GCA_022085475.1 Heliosperma pusillum
ATGATTAGTCAGTTGATTAACGTAAATCAATAACGGTTGGCTGACTAGAGTTTGACGTTATTGTCGTTTGACGTCGGTGATCAACTGATCCCTTTCGGTCACACCTAAAGGATGAAATCCAAATAGTAACTAATTATTTGTATACGATACAGTTAATTAGTACATTACATATATTCGATATGTACGAGAGTTAATTGTTAGAAATTGAGTTAAGAACTCAAATTCGATTAAACATATTTTTCAATTATGCGATAATTGACTAATAAATTTATATCTTATTTTAATACGACTAAATAAGATTTAACTTAGTAATTAATCGTTAAATTACTAAATTAGTTGAGGTTTTGAGATAGAGGTAATTAGTTAATTATATTTACAAGGAGTTGTAAAATAAATTAACTAAGCCTTGTGGGACCCATTATATATTGATATAATGGTAAAATATTACTTAAAATGTTAAGTACATATTATTTATTTAATTGAGTCATATAATTGTTATATGATCAAATTAACACTTAATTATACAAGATAATTAACCATATGATCAATAAGTATTTGTGAGACAAATATAAAAAAAATCAATATGGACCAAACTAGGCCATTGTGGCCGGTTGGTATGTAGTTAGAATGGTGATGATTGTTGTTCTTATTTATACTCTTTAGTTACTAATTGAAAGTGACATAACAAGTTGAAAACAATCATCACTTATACTAAAACACTCCACTCAAATGCATGTGATCAAATTGAACAAAATAATAGTCCAATTTTGGACATTGAGGTCCGGCCAAATGGCCTACATAATGAGCAATTTTGTTGTTCATTTTTTGATGACCTGATTTTGTGCAATTTGTTTACTTCTCTCTAAAATTCTTCCTCTCACTAAATACTCTCATATACTAATATTTCCTAAGTATTACTAGTGTAGTAATATAGTCTAATATTAGTAGTATCTCATCTATCTTATTATCTAGTTAATAATAAGGGTAGATTATTTGGTGTCATCTTGGTGCAACTTGAAGGAGGTCTTCTAGTTTGGAGATTTCTTGTGTTCATCCATATTTATAGATCAAGAACAACAAGAAGGAGTTCTTGTTGTGCCCATATAATTTCCATATCAATGTGAGGAAATTTCTTCTTTTATATAAATGTCTTTATATTTGCATGCATGTTACATAGATCATTATAAACTAAATTAATAAGTAATTTAGTAAATAATTAGAGGAGTCTAATTAAGGTCTATGGACTTTCATGTGGTATCAGAGCTACCTTGTAGCATGCATGTTCATTTTGGACATTTTTATTAAAGTTATAAGATAACTAATAAATCAATGATTTTGAGTTAAAATACGATTCTGACGAAAATATTTGGTGCATGTATACCTACTGGCCTCAAAATGTGTGCGGTCAAATTTCGTGATTTTAGGGATTAATGTACTATTTATTTTGATTTTTGGCGTTTAAACCGAGTTAACATGCATTTTATGAGTTAAAAGTTAACTAAAAATAGTTGCATGTTGATTCTGGCCATGAAATTTTAATATGATCTCACATGAATTTCTTACATATTGTATGTAAAATTTCGTGACTTTTACTTATGTATTGCATGTTTATTGATTTTTATACGATAAAAGTCGATAATATGAGATTATAATGTTCATAAAATTGAAACTTCCATTTCTGGTCTTGAAAATTTTTTGTACATTTTACATTCTGATGTTGATACTCTTGGTGAAATTTCATAATTTTTTTCACTGTTTTACTATATCTAATGTTTTTATTTGATAAAACCATTAAATACAAAGCTATTTGTTCATAAAATTAATTTAAATTTTTTGAGCAAATGTTTTTTATTTTTATAGTTCCTGGAATTGTTCCAGAATGTACAAAATTTTTTGGTTTCAAATTTTATGATGTTTATATTTTATTTTGGTTTTATTTCATAATTGTTATGATTAAACCGTAATATTTAGCAAATGAAATCAAATCGATCTAATTAATGACCAAAAAAAAAAAAAAAAAAAAAAAAAAATTATTAGTAGTGACTAATTTTGAGTTATAAAACAGTTTAGTTAATTAGTTTGAATTTAAATGCGATTTAAATGTTGATATTGATTTTTAATGGTTAAAAATCAATGAATCCCGGAAGAAATCGAGCTACAATGAGCATGAATTGAACTTAGGACGATTGTGGCATGAATTTTGCAGCAATTTATTTTATTTATGTTTGAATGAATGAATGTCATTTATTTAATAATTTATGCAAAGTTTGTACCTAGTATGGCCTAGTTATTTTTATCGTTATTACCTGTAATGTAAGGGAATAACGTTTTGGTTGTAATTTTATTGCGATCTCGTATCGCCGGTTTGTATAATTTAATAATTTTATTTTATAGTATAAATGTATAATAGGAATTTGTATATTTGTACATTTGTAATTATTTATGCAGACCGGTGCTCCCTTAACGACGGGGCCATTTGGGCCGGTGTTCCAAGTGAAGATTCCAGGGGACCAAGGAGTTGGTTTCCGAATTTGTACTATTAGTTTCATAATTTGATTAGCGATGTTGGCCATACCTCGGATTGTTATTGTTGCTTGATTGCTTGCTTTATGTTCGCTCATGCAACACGTCACACATGCATTTTATTTACCGTTATTGTCAATTCAATCAACGTTATTCTCACAATTCACCGACTTAGTCGCTTTATAGGGAATTAATAACAAAACAAAATTGACAAGAACCTCTCTCACAGAACTTAAAAAATTGAGATTTAGCCTTACCAATTAGTAACACCTATGAACCCCGTGTTCATTAGGGCTACCACGCTCGTGGGTCCCTTTTTACCTCGGGTAAGTAGGGTGATGCGATCACAAGCCCAAATTGGATTGGACTCAACGAGATAAGCGTTATCTTGGGACTAGGAGATGGATTTAGTTGAAATCCGTCAACCAAGAGGTCTAAGTGTAGAATTAGTCAAGTATTGACTTACCATTTTTAGATAAAGGTAGCATGCGATGACTATTTTTGTCTAAAGATGGGTCTTGGAATCACTTATGTAATTTCGTGAGGGGTCATTATATGATTGACTTGTTTAAAATTGTTTTTACAAGTAAAATATATATAAGCAATGAATGTTTATTTTCCGTTGATATTTATTTTTATTCGCGCAATGACAATTATTTTTCTTCTATGAACTTACAAATCCGTTCAATCGTGGAAAAGGTTTCCATTATTTTATACGGTAGCATTTTGATTGCAATCTCTGTTTATACCACCGTAGCTAAAGACAAAATGAATTGTATCTTTTGATCCTCATATTCACCATTGCAAATGTCTCTTATGAAGAGTAAATGAATAAGTCACACTTAGTCAAAAGCGTTTTTGAATATTTTGTGACACCTTCTTATAACAATGGTACATCAATTTTTGCTCCAAAGAAAATATTTGTATTTTGGTATGTCGTCATAATGCTCCTTATCGAGGCTTACCTCAAAAGAGGCCAAAACAGTTGGGATGACTAGGTTAATCGATTTATTTGAAATCGTAAACAAACCAAATACCGTAATCACTTCATGAAAAGTTTATCCTTTTGAAGAAAAAACCATGAATGAAATGAAGAATAGTCTTCACAATAATTCTAATATACTTGTCTAAGTAGAGATTCATGAAAGTGAGTGGGAGCACTAAGAATGATGTTTATATTCTTAATTGTTAAGACGAGGTTCAAGAGTAGGTTGGCTCGTCTTTGACACAAGGCAAGGGATAAAGGCAAGACTATTTTGAATAGTAAAGTCAAAACCCAAGCAAGGTGTTGAACCCAACTTTTGACGATTCTAATTTACAGTGTAGGACACAAGAAAAGAATCTTCCCAAAGTTTTCTAAAGAGTTAGAAATTAGGTGTAATTTTTCACCCAGAATATCTGTATGATCGACATTAATTTTGCTAAATGCAAATATTTTTGGGTATTAGATATCCATTATGGTTTTCATCAATGTATTCGATGCATATAATAATGATTCGTGCGACGACTAACCATGATTAAATGTCAACCTACAAGGGAAATATAACTATTGTAGTTTTATTTCTATAGAGACATATAAAAGTTATAATGTGATCAATCAAGTTTCAGATTTAGAGGTATACTTTAATAAACGTTATTATATTTATGACCTCTAAATAAAGAATATAGTATCCACTTTAGTGTACGACACAAGTGTTTCACTTTTGTGAATAGAACAAAGCGTTGTATCTTTTTATGCCTATACTTGGTTAATGGTTATCCCATACCAATCAAAGGTAATTATATTCTTGATCTAAACTAGTAATTACTTGTCATATAGATTGTAAAAAGCTCAAAATTGGTGACCCTAATCTAATCTTAATTCTGGATTGTGTAGCACATTAAGAGGCTAGTATTGACAACTATCCCTAAACCATCTGATTTTGAATCTTATGGTGCGTGCGAATCTTTTATTCAAGGCAAGATGATTCGTGCCCTTTTGTTGAAAAGGAAATCGAACTAGTAAATTATTGGCCCCATTACATAAGAATACGTGTGGTCCAATAACAAACACAACCAGAGATGGTAATGATTACTTCACTTGATTACCGACGATTTAAGTAGATATTATGTTTGATTCTACTTAATGAGGTGCTAAGGGAAATCTTTGAAAAGTTCAAAGAGCTTCAATGAGAAGTAGTTAACCACTAGAGCATTAGATCAAGGACTTACGACTAAATCGTAACTATAAATATCTAAGTATTGACTTTGATTTTCACCAAAAGTATTGTGAAATGGTTTCACAAGTTAACTTCTCTAACACACAGTATTAGATAAGGTGTTGTTGAATAGAGAAACAGAACCTTATACGATATGGTTTTGTCTTTATCAAGTCAAAATGAGCCATTTGACTAACCTTGGGATCTTAATATTTTTGTCTGCTATTTCTTTTCTTACCATATTAAAACACATTTAAAACAGTCTGATTTCATTCCATATACGATATGGGTAGGTAGCGTACCTAATTTATAAGTTATTTGAACGAAACAAGTGCTCAATAATCCCACTGATGTTGACCACGAGAACAAGCGTTTGGACTCGGATGCTGTCGTTCAAGAAAAATACGATTATTTCTTGATAAGACAGAGTGGTAGAAAATGTTTCAAGAGCCACAAACTGAGCATATGGTCCGGAATAAGTTTTCCTCATTGGTTGTTCAGTAGTTGTTTCTTCGGAACCTAGGAGGTTAGGTGGAATTTTATCGCTCCTTTATAGTGATGAATTCTAATATGCGACTTATAAAAGACTGTTTTTAGTCCCAACTTCTTGATATGGCTTAGAGTCATACGATTCGTAATGGACTTCATGCATGATGGTCAGGTATGTGACCTGGTAAATTTTACTTGAAGAAGTACGACCTCTTCAATGTAAATTGATTTTTAAGATCGAAATTTGCATGGATAAACATTAAAATGTTTTCAAAGATAACTTGGTAGGCAAAGAGTTTTGCACCAACCTTAATTCTTTGATCCATTCGAATATACTTAGCGATTAAAGCATATCATAATAGTATGATGCCAACTGGATCTCAAGAACCACCTTCTTGAATAAAATTCTAGAAGAGGTAGTATATTTTATATTCACCTGTGGGTTCGTAGATCCTAGCTATCCTAAGTTAATTTGCAAGCTTAAGAGGATGTCTTAAGTAAGCACTAAAGAGTTGGAATTAGTGTGTCAATCATGTCATAAAATATTTCTCGATATCTCGAGGAATCATGTTTATACATGAAGTTTAGTGGGAGTAATATGGTTTTCACAAGTCTTATTTGTGGAGACTGATACGGCTATCGCAACCCTATCAAAGATAAAACCTAACGGTCTCAACAAATGTAGTAGAGGCAGTCGGGTATCGTATCCACAAGGAGAAGGAATCCTATAACTTGCTAAGTTTAATTTGCCAAGGTAACACAACTGGGGGGTTTGTTTAAAAGATTTTCTAACACTACAAAAGGAAAGGGAAAGAGAAATAAAGAGAGAAAAATCAAGAAGAAAAAGAACTAGGATCGTCGGTTCCCAATGGCATCTAGGGTCAGGATAGAAATCAATGTAGAATCTAAACAGGTTTGTGGGTAGTGAAAAGGTCCTCTCGGTCCACTATTCGCCCTAAGATATACTAACTTAGCTCTCGCCCTCATTAGCATAACCCCAAAGTTCATCACTGATCTGTCCTCTTCCAATCTCTCGATCTAGGTCAAGGGGGTATCAAATCAATCAATTGAATGCGTCGACTCAAACAATTAAAAGCTATTAAATGTGATGATTGCTTCCAAACCTAATCTAGAGACTACTAATCAACTCATCTTATCTAAGCCACGGTTCCCCTAAATCCTAGCAAAAGAATTAGCTACACATAATAGAAAGAAGAACAACAACAATAACAAATAAGGAACAAAAAAACATAGATCAATAACTAATTAAATTCCAGAACAATAATACCGAATTGGAAAGAAGAAGAAAGTCAGAGGAAGCCCTCCAATTCAGATCCAAAAATCAACAGTCAAAAGTCAGTCTAGGGTAAAAAGTTACTGTCTAGTCTAAAGTCTAGAGTAAGGAGAGATAATTCTATTGTTGCGTAGTTTCACCCTTAAGTACAATCATAGATTACAAGGCGTCCACACTAATTCACGAAGCCCATCATTATAGAACCACTCGATCGAGTAGACATTGTTGTCCAGACCACTCGATCGAGTGGCCTCAGTACTCGATCGAGTAAATGCCCAAATCCAGCAGCCCGATCGAGTGGATCTCTTACTCGATCGAGGTCTTCTAATCAAATCGTTGGTCGATCGAAGGCTTTTGTACTCGAACGAGAGTTTTGCTCACGGATTTCATTCTTCCATTCCTTCAACACGGCTTCACGCATTCCGAGATGCCAAGATTCCTTTCCTACTCACTTATGCACGCTTGAGGAGCTACAAAATGGCTAGTTTTCCGTCATTCTAGTTCACATCTGCAAATATTACAAAGCAAACCAAAGTAGACTATTCGGGGGATATTTGTAGTGTAAGACTACTAAATGACCATGGAAATGCGTGCAAATAGGGCCTAAAAGGTCTATGTAAAATACACGCATCAAACTTCCCCAAACCAAACCTTTGCTTGTCCTCAAGCAAGAAAGGATGCAACAAACAAATGAAACAAATAAACTCCGGACTACCGCAAATCGCCTGCTTGAACCAATTTAATGCAACAATCAAACTCAGCAATGATATCAAATGCAAACGAACTGAACCGTCGACCTTGCCAGACCATCAATGTCGGACTCTCGCGAGTCACTCTTCTCTCAGCAAGGCAAAGGGTAAGCAAGTTATGTGTAAGAGAGAGAAGGAGAAAATAGTCGCTCACCTAACTACGACCGTCGCGTTCATGCAATGCTAACTAATATGATAAATGATTCAGTTACCGTACACACGCACAACCACCATTCAAGGATTATCACACGCCGAATACTCGCAACATTTGGATAAGTGAGGTTATGGGTAAGAAGGGGCAAAGCGATAATGGAATAGAGGAGGTAAAGCGTCAAGCTAGCTATCTCATCTTAATCAAATAACAAAAACTGTCTTCTTATCTCACAATGAAGCACACAGCCACGATTCGACCAACAACTCACTAAAACCAACAGGATGGAGTGAAAACGAACTGGTTAGCTTATTCAGCTCTATCTGAACCTCCAAATGATATATGAATAAAGCACGGGAACAGAGATCAAATTCTTTTGTTTTTTCTTTTTCTCTGACATATATTTTTTTTTTATTTTCCTCGTTTATTTCATCAAAATTTCCAGCTAACATTTCCACGGAAACAAATTCAAATTCAATTCCCAGTTTCTTCAGATACCAACTCCGTAGCAAAGATGCAAACCAAACTGATAAAATGAAGTAAATACCTCAACAACCACTACTAGACTAGCTCGACGCAAGGTAGGCTAAATTTAGGATGTAGATTGTGGGTCAACTGGCAGTTTTGGCTGAATGTGGAGTTAACTGGGTAATGAGAAAAAGGGAAATTGCAAGCATTCTCCAAACGTGTGATACCGACCACGAACCCGTACGTGCAGGCAATAAGAATCAGATTTCATATACATGCAATGCGATGACACGAGGGAGTAACTACTCACAATCCTATATGAACTGGTCATAGATGTCACCAGTTTAAAAGCTCTAATCCTCAGAATATGTAGGTAGGTCGCCAACATGTCAAGTGAAGTCTATTCGTTCAGCATCGATTAACAGCAAATGGTCATGCAAGAGATATTAACTGTGCAAGGCTTAAGTCGAGACTAGATGAAGAGTAGGAGAAAATCGTTCCGACTCGACTAAAATGCAAAAATAAACATGAAAATTGTTGAATTTTTTTGGAATTTTTGAGTGATTAACAGGAGTACTCGATCGAGTGACTTGAGTGCTCGATCGAGGGGTTATGATGCTCGATCGACTGAAATCCTGCTCGATCGAACAAATGCATCAGAGCAATTAATACCAAAGCAGCGAAAAGCAAGAAAGGACGCAATTGTATTGTTTGAACAATAAAACAGAAATAAACTACTAAAAACTTAAGAAAACGATACAACAAAACAATGACAGATCGGGTTGCCTCCCGATAAGCGCAGGTTTATAAGGTCCCGCACGACCCTTGAGCTTCAAAAATCAAGCTCCTCGTTTCCGTCGAAGAATAGCACTTCGACGCGACCCACAACACTGTCAGCTCCATAGTAATGTTTCACATGATGTCCATTAACCTTGAACCGTTGACCCTCGGAGTCTTCTATCTCAACGGATCCAAACTGAGTGCACTGAAATTATTCAGAAAGACAACTAAAACAATGACAATTTGATTGAGGTTCAGACACTTTGCAATTACTCTGTTTCTGTTTGGACTGATTGACAAAGAACTAGGATAGGACCTTAACCAAAGCACAAAGCCAATGATTGAGGGTTGAACTTTGATCCCAGCACACAGCTAAGGACCCAAGCTCACTTCCAAGCACAAAGCAAAGGAAGTTGTCTCAAGCACACAGCCAAGAGATTGCAACAGAAACAAGGTTTCAGTTTTTATGTTTTACTTCAAATCTGATTTGTATTTCATTAGGTGAAGGCCTTATATAGGCAGCAAGGATACATCTCAGACGTTTAGGATACATCTAGGGCCACAAGGGCTTACAACATGAAACAAAATAACAGCTACAAACTTGCAGAATTCTGACATAAAGTAGATAAAGTAGAAAGTAGTTTCTAAAGAGACAATCTTCCTTAATTGTTTGATCAGGTGTGTCTTGGGTGAAGAGTGGACTTTCAAGCTTGGGTTTGTGAACCAAACTGAAGTAGGAAGGCTCCCAAAGATGTGCTGAAGGTACCTCACGCATTGCTTGTTCAAAAGGGGAAGGTTGACAGTGACATATTAACTACTGCACAAAGGCTGAAATCTGGACAGTTTGAAGTTGTCCCTAAGCTAACTCTTTGTGTGTTTGTTTCTTGGAAGGGAAATCCTGGGGAAAGTTGTAGAGGACCTTCCCAAGACATAGGTTTGGGGATTGGTTAGGCTTGTTTGATTGGCTAAAAGAGGAAGGTTGGACAAAACAGCTAAACTGCTATATGTAAGGCTGTAACTGGACTGGTTCATTTGGGTTGTGTTTTGAGGGGTGTTCTTGACGTTTTCTGAGGAAGGTTTCCTGGACAAAAAGGTGGTAGACCCTCTCTAGTACCATGCCCCATAGTTGGTTTGGAGTCCCTAAGCTTGGAAGTTGCCTTGAGACCCTCCCCAAGGCACTGCTGCTAGCTGAGTTTCCAAAGGTTTTGTTGGCTTGTTTTGTGAGTCTGTTTTGTGGCTTGGTTGGTCTTGGCTCGTGTCTTGGCTTGCTTGCTTGGGCCTGGGCTATACAAAGCATTAAGATAGCTTTTGACATAGGGTAGGTTTGGCATTGAATCCTGGTTAGGCTGATCATAGGTTGATTGGTCTTGTGTTTGAGCATGGCATTGAACTCCTGTTGCACTGAGTAACAGCAGTTACTGTGTACGGACCACTCCACCTGGATTTCAGCTTGCCAGGAAATAGACGCAGTCGGGCATTGAATAGTAACACCTTCTGCCCGACTTGGAACTCGCGAGGTATGATCCTCTTATCTTGCCAACGTTTGGTCTTTTCTTTGTAAATACCCGAGCTATCATAGGCATTCAGACGGAATTCCTCTAGCGCATCTAGCTGCAACAACCGTTTCTCACCACACAAGTTAGCATCATAATTAAGTTGGCGGACCGCCCACCAAGCTTTATGTTCTAGCTCAACAGGTAAATGAAAGGACTTCCCGTACACCAATCGATATGGTGAGGTACCGATAGGTGTCTTAAATGCGGTCCTGTAAGCCCATAAAGTGTCCTCTAGTTTGACACTCCAATCCTTCCGCGATTTAGACACGACCTTACTTAAAATCTCCTTTAGTTCCCTATTAGAGACTTCAACCTGCCCACTAGTCTGAGGGTGATACCCTAAACCCCGACGATGTTTGACACCATATTTAGACAGTAAGGTCGTTAGCTGCTGGTCCCTAAAATGCATACCCCTATCACTAATGACAACCCTAGGGACGCCAAAACGAGGGAAGATGGTCTTACGAAACAGCTTAATCACTGTCTTGGCATCACAGTTGGGAGTAGCAATCGCTTCTACCCATTTAGACACATAATCTACAGCTACCAAAATATACCTGTTACCAAGACTCGACGGGAATGGTCCTTGATAATCAATGCCCCAGACATCAAAAAGCTCGACCTCTAAAATGCCGTTTTGGGGCATCTCGTGTCTCTTGGATATGTTTCTTGTCCGCTGGCAAGCATCAGAGCTAGCAACAAAAACTTTAGTGTCAGCAAAAAGAGTCGGCCAATAGAAACCAGACTGTAATACCTTAGCCACGGTGCGCGATGGGCCGTGGTGACCTCCACAAGGGGAAGAATGGCAGCCTTCTAGGATAGGTTTGATCTCCCACTGTGGAACACACCGTCTGAAAAGACCGTCTGCGCATGACTTGAACAAGTATGGATCATCCCAGAAATAATCACGCACATCATGTAGAAACTTCTTCCGCTGCTGATAAGACATATCAGGTGGCAGCTTCTGGCTGACAATGTGATTGGCATAATCTGCAAACCAAGGTTCAACACCATCGTTAGACTTTATAGAATGGATAGTGCATAAAGTATCATCAGCAAACGAATCATTAATGGGAAGAAGATCCTCCCCCTCTTGTCGCGTCAGACGCGAAAGATGATCCGCTACAACGTTCTCAGCTCCTTTCTTATTCCTGATTTCCAGATCAAACTCCTGGAGAAGGAGTATCCACCTCAGCAATCTGGGTTTAGCTTCCTTCTTGTTTAGAAGGTGTTTTAGCGCTGCATGATCTGTAAAAACAATGACTTTAGAACCCAACAGATATGATCTAAATTTATCAAGCGCATAAAGTACAGCTAAAAGCTCTTTCTCTGTGGTAGCATATTTCACTTGAGCCTCATCCAGAGTTCGGCTCGCATAGTAGATAACATTCAAAGCTTTGTCTTTCCGCTGGCCGAGCACCGCTCCTAGTGCGTAATCGCTTGCATCGCACATAATATCGAACGGCAGCGTCCAATCAGGAGGTTGAATGATGGGTGCAGAGACCAAAGCCTGTTTCAAAGTGTTAAAAGCAGAAAGACAATCATCAGTAAAATCGAAAGGAGAATCTTTTAATAGCAACTGTGTAAGTGGTTTAGTAATTTTAGAGAAGTCCTTGATGAACCGGCGATAAAAACCGGCGTGACTAAAGAAACTCCTCACCCCCTTCACGTTAATAGGAGGGGGTAATTGCTGAATCACTTGCACCTTTGCTCTGTCTACCTCAATACCCCTATTCGAAACCAAGTGCCCAAGGACTACTCCCTCATTGACCATGAAATGGCACTTTTCCCAGTTCAGCACCAGATTAACCTCGATACAACGCTGCAAAACTTTGTCAAGGTTAGCTAAACATTTATCAAAATCATTTCCATAGACACTGAAGTCATCCATAAAGACTTCCATGATAGACTCTATATACTCATAAAATATCCCCATCATGCACCTCTGAAAGGTAGCTGGGGCATTACACAAACCAAAAGGCATTCTACGATAAGCAAAAACACCCTTGGGGCAAGTAAAAGTAGTCTTTTCCTGATCATCTGGATGAATAGGGATCTGGAAGAACCGTGAGTACCCATCCAGATAACAGAAAAACTCATGAGAAGCTAACCTCTCTATCATCTGATCAATGAAAGGAAGGGGGAAATGATCTTTCTTGGTGGCGGCATTTAACTGCCTATAGTCTATACACATCCGCCACCCGGTTACTAGTCGAGTAGGTATTAATTCATTCTTTTCATTTTTAACAACTGTAGTACCTCCTTTCTTGGGTATGACCTGAACTGGGCTTACCCATTTAGAGTGGCCAACTGAATAAATAATACCTGCATCGAGCAGTTTCATCACCTCGGTCATCACAACCTCCTCCATCTTCGGGTTCAGCTTTCGCTGACCCTGTCTGCAAGGTTTATGACCTTCTTCCAGCTCAATCCTGTGCATACAGACATCAGGGCTGATGCCCTTGATGTCATCCAGTGAATATCCCATCGCTTTTCTGTTCCTCTTAAGTACAGCCAACAAAGCGGTTAGCTGTTCCTCATTCAGTTTAGAACTGACAATAACTGGAAATTGTTCAGTATTATCAAGAAAAGCATATTTAAGGTGAGTTCGAAGGGGCTTACGCTCGGGAACTTTTACCTCGACGGAACACAAGGCGTGACCCAAGTGTCCCAGTTGTTCTTCCTGCGCATCAGTCAATTCTTCCTCAACGGCAGTATCTCCAAGCAATTTCAGCACACCGTCATTGTCATCAAAATAATCTGCACACTCATCTAGCAATGTTAAAGATTCCAACGGATCCTTCATCAAGGAATCCGGCCAGAACTCATAAGTGAACTCATCAACTTTTAGCTCGAGGTATGGTCATTTCGAATTTAATGATCTCTTTGACCAGTTACGTGGTGCTTCAACTTTTTCAAAGATTGATCTTAGATCGGGTTATCATCAAATTCCCGTTCGTGAAGCGGATATTCCCAAGATTGCTTTTAGCTCGAGGTATGGTCATTTCGAATTTAATGTGATGCCATTCGGTTTGACTAACGCTCCAGCAATATTCATGGATCAGATGAATCGTACCTTCAGCGAGTACCTCGATAAATGTGTTGTGGTATTCATTGATGATATTTTGATCTTTTCTAAATCTAAGGAAGAACATGCTGATCACCTCTGAACCATTTTGGGTGTTCTTCGACGCCAAAAATGGTATGCTAAGTTCTCTAAATATGAATTCTGGTTGCCCGAGGTATCTTTCCTTGGTCATGTCATTTCAAAAGACGGTGTTATGGTCGATCCAGCTAAGATTGAGGCCGTGGTGGAATGGAAGAGTCCGAAAAATGTGTCCGAGATTCGGAGTTTCCTTGGTTTAGCGGGTTATTACCGTCGGTTTGTGAAAGATTTCTCTAAGTTAGCACGACCGATGACTCAATTGCTAAAGAAGGAAGCAAAGTATATCTGGACCGATGAATGTGAAATTTCCTTCTTAGAATTAAAGAAGAGATTGACTACCGCGCCGGTGTTGACTTTACCAGATGATGAAGCTGATTATGATGTCTATTGTGATGCTTCTAAGCATGGTTTGGGATGTGTCTTAATGCAGAATAGAAAAGTCATTGCATATGCTTCTCGACAACTCAGGGTTCATGAAGTGAACTACCCAATTCATGATCTTGAGTTAGCAGCTGTGGTACATGCATTGAAAACTTGGAGACACTATCTTATTGGAGTTCATTGTCGAATCTATACCGATCATAAAAGCTTGAGGTGCATTTTTACTCAGAAAGAGTTGAATATGAGGCAGAGAAGATGGTTAGAATTAGTGAATGATTATGATGCCGAGTTGATTTACCATGAAGGAAAGGCAAATGTTGTGGCAGATGCATTGAGTAGAAAGACTAGTCATTCATTGAATGCTCTTAGTACTTTACCCGATGAACTAGTATCAGAATTTCAGAAGCTTGAGATACAGTTTGTTGGGAAAGGATTCGATTATCTTGGTGCTTTGACTGCGGAACCCGATTTCTATCGAGAGATTCGTACTTGTTTACCGGAGGATGCTACTTTCATTGCCATACGAGCAAAAATACTACTTGGGCAAGCTAAGGATTGTGTGGTGGATAATGATGGCTACCTCCGTTACCATGGTAGAATGTATGTTCCGAGAAGTGCCGAGTTGAGAAAGAGAATACTTGATGAAGCTCACCTTTCTCCTTATTCTATTCATCCTGGCGGTGACAAAATGTATAAAGATTTGAGACCACAGTTTTGGTGGCCTAGGATGAAGATTGAAGTAAAGGAGTATGTTAGTAAATGTCTTACTTGTCAGAAGGTGAAGATCGAACATCAAAGACTCGGAGGTTTGTTACAACCTTTGGAAATTCCTCTTTGGAAATGGGAGTCTATTTCTATGGACTTCGTGATGGCTTTACCTAGTACTTCTAGTGGAAAGAATGCCATCTGGGTTATTGTAGATCGTCTAACCAAGTGTGCCAGATTCGTGCCTATCAAAGAAACTTGGAAGATAGATGTCTTAGCCTGTGCCTATGTGAGAGAGATAGTACGCTATCATGGAGTGCCAAAAGATATAGTTTCAGATCGTGATCAGAGATTCTGTTCCCGATTCTGGAAGGCTTTACAAGAAGCTATGGGTAGTAAATTGTTAATGAGCACAACATTTCATGCCGCTATTGATGGTCAAACCGAGAGGACGATCCAAACTTTGGAAGATCTTCTCCGAGCTTGTGCCTTAGACTTTCATGTTTCTTGGGAGAAGTGTTTGCCTCTGGTTGAGTTTTCTTATAACAACAGTTACCATGCTTCTATCAAGATGGCACCGTACGAGGCTTGATACGGTAGGAAGTGCCGTAGTCCGGTTTGTTGGGATCAAGTCCAGGATGATCATATGTTGAGTCCCGACATAGTGACTGAAACGATTGATCAAGTTCAAGTCATTCGTGAACGAATGAAAGCCGCTCAAGATAGACACAAATCCTATGCCGATGTCCGTCGTCGACCACTTGAATTTGATGTTGATGACCGTGTATCCCTTAAAGTGTCACCGTTGAAAGGAGTGAAACGGTTTGGAGTGAAGGGAAAGTTGAGTCCTAAATGATATAGGAGGGACATGGGTATATGCTCAAAATGCAAGGTTGGTTCAGTCTTGACATTTTAGATTCGTTCCCTTAACTTTAAATCTAAATATCTCAGAATCCATATCTATTTTGGACGTGATTCCACTTGAATATTAAACTACATGATGTTAGCTTTCCAACAAGTGGTCACATGCTTTTTTTGGATAAGTAACGAAGGAGATATGATCGTTTCAAGTTGAGTTGTCCAAGGTTTACGCGGGTGACGCAATTCACGAATAACCATCAACATGTATGCAAGATGGAAGCTTGGTTTGAATATTTCTCAAGTTTACTTTTCATAAGAGAGTCTTGTTGATTATTTTCCTAGTTTCTAGTTTACTAATTTGAATAAAGTAGTGTGATAATCTTTTTTAATAATAAAGTAGTATTCACACTTTCCTAATTTCTATCTAGCTAGTTTAAGGTAAGTACTAGTAGTATAAATACCAAGCTATGTAATCATAATTATTCATACAATTTGAGAGTTTAATACAAGAGTTTCTTGTTTATTCTTATTGCTTGCGAGCCTTAAGTTTGTTAGTTCGTTCTTGCGAGAGTGAATTAATTCATATTCTTCCTTGCGAGGTTGAGTATTATTCGTGGCAAATTTGAGTTCCTTGCGAGGGAGGAGAGTTTGAGCACGTCATATCCTTTATATTTTCGTTCATATACTTACAAAACCCACAAAAATACGTTAATTTCCGCTGCAACTTTATTAAAAACAAACAAACAGTTTCCTGAACTGTTTGAACCAAAAAAACGAGTGAGTTTTACATCACTAAATATATTGGACCGTTTCGTGTGCTTAAGAGAATTGGTCCCGTTGCTTATCGTTTGGAATTACCTCCGAACTTGAGTAAAGTTCATGATGTGTTCCATGTTTCTCAATTGAAGAAGTATATTAGTGATCCGAGTCATATTATTCAAGAAGAAGTGTTGGACTTGGAACCTAATTTGGCTTTGGAAGAGAGGTCGATTCATATACTTGAAAGGGCTAACAAGCAACTCAGAAACAAAGTGGTTCCTTTAGTTCGTATCCTTTGGCGTTGTGGAAACGTTGAAGCTAAAACTTGGGAACCCGAAGCTAAAATGTTAGCTAAATATCCCGAGCTCTTTGCTTGAGGTAAATCTCCTTCTTTCTTCTCTCTTTCTCTTCGATTTATTCTTTCGAATATTCCGTTCCTTCTATCGAATATCATCTCTTATAGATAGATTATTAGAAGCTTTAGTTAGAAATTTTAGAAATAGATAGTAGAGTTATTACCTTTACTATAAAATTTTTGAACTAAAAGCATTTGGAAATGTTTGATGATTTCAAGTATTTTACCGTCAAGGAGTGTTGAGACTCGTTATTGGAGACGTTCGATAACTAGTTTTCTCATTTATTGATGCGAAAAGGTATCTTTTGAGTCTTTGACTTGGGACGTCGATGATCTTAACTGCAGACGAGAACCTTCCGCCCCGTTGATAAGACCCTGTATTTTTATTACAATTAAATTTTTAAAAGATTTGAAATAGACCTACATATATGTCACATTCCTTCTTCTAAGTTTCGAGGACGAAACTTTTTAAAAGGAGGGGTGATTGTAACAACCCGTAATTGGAAAGACCGAAATTATATTTGAAAAATAATAAATTTAATTTATTTTAATTTATTAAGATTTATTTGAATTTATGATAATTTAATATAATTATTTTGAATTTATTCGGAATTAAAGAGAAGGTTTTACGGTTTAACCCCGAACGTCATTTAACTATTCCCGAGTCAACTTAAGTCCCGAAACAAACCCGAAGCCCGACTCTTGCATGAGTCACACGCCCCATGTCACCTTTTTCCACTCATATTATATCTTTTGATCTTTTGATTAAACTAATAATAATATCCAAGATATTAGTAACTTTATCGATCTGTCAACTTAAACTCCGCAAATCGCTTAAAAACAGACCCGATTTCTTCTACAACCACACGGCTCCCCTCCTCCTCTTAGGATTAGATATTTTCTTTCTTTTGATTACAATGACATAATATCTAAATAATATCTAGATATTTGATTAAATTAACTTAATATCTAATAATATCTAAACAATTACCATAATATAATTATAAAACCCGAGTCAATCCCGTAACAACAATTTCAAAACCCGACTCCATTAATCCCCTATATTTACACGGCACACACTTCCCCATTACTCACTAACTATCTTTTCCTTTTACAATAAATCAACTTAATATCTAATTAATACCTTCTTTAATATAATCATAATCGTTCTTCGTGTTCTTGATCGTTCTTGAGCGTTCTTGAGCAAAATCGTCACAAAACCTTCGTTACTTGTTCAAATCCGTCCTAATTTCTATTTCTAGAGTCTCCTCTCCGCTCTTCATCTCCATGTACGTTTTATTTACAATTCCGACAAAATCGTTTTCAACACTTTAATTGTTGAAATTAAGTTTTAATTCTAATAATGTTATTTTTGTCATTTCTTATAGGAGAAGATTATGAAGACGAGTTTGGTGACTCGTATATTTTAGAAGAAGATTAGTAGACGGGTTTCTTAGGTCTTATTTTGGTGCTATTTGATTTTGTGCTAGCTAAGGTAACGATTCCGAGTTACTCGACGAATTAATGTTACATACTTTTACTTATGCTTTTACTTATGTTTTGTTATTTACGGTTTTTAAGTAGTAACATGTTAGTTTGTTATTATTATTATGTTGTATGAGTTTTATCATATTTAATGTTCTTGACATGTTGGATGATTTATTCATAATCATAATTTTTGTATGAATGATGGATGAATTGGTTGTTAAAATGGATGGTTGTTAATTAAAACATGTTAGAAATAAATTTGGATTGTTGCTTGGTGGTGGCCGTGTAAGGTGGCTGGAAAACCGACCCAAACCAGGTCGGTTCAGGCCGGTTCAGGCCGGTTCAGACCCGGTCCAGCCCGGTCTGGGTTGGTCCGTGAGTTGGCTTTTGGGTTGTTTCGATACTTGATTGTTTAGTTGTTGTTTTGACGGGTTTTAAATATGTTAAGCATGCGGGAAATATTAAGAAGCGGTTTTAGAAATGGTAGACCAAAACCGGCCAAAACCAGGCCCGTGGGCCCAGTCCAGGCCCGGTTCAATCCCGGTCCAGCCCATGACCGTGAGTTCCTTTGGACTTGTGACGGTTTTCGAGTTTATTGTTATTATTATATTATGTTTTGTAATATTTAGCAAGTGGGAAGTTTTAATAAGTAAATTATTTAATTAAACGGTTTTCATAATATTATTATTTCTCACATGTTAGAAAATTATAGCATGAGATTATAGTTTAATATGATATCCTTTAAGTCAAGCGGGTTTGGTAGGAATTAATAATTCACATGTTAGAAATTTGAATGAAATAGCATGAAATGAATATGATATCCTTATGTTCAAGCCTAAAAGGCTAAGACTCTGTTTCTAGCCGATTTGACCAAACGGGTTTGGTCAAACTAAGATCTAGTCAGCCCCGTTTTGACTGATGACCCGTCGCGGGACTCGGGTCGGGGATTTGTCTTCAAGTAAGGTTTTATTTTATTAAATGAATGAATGAGCCTTAGTAGATATAAGGCGATATGATATTTGAATGTGATTTATATGCAAGTAGTCACATGATAGGAAGTTGTTCCCGTGACGGTGTAATTGTATGATATATGTCGTGTTGACTAAGTACCCATAGAGAATTATGATTATATGGCGTGTTAAGTTGTATCTTGGCCATGTTTTAAAGGTAACCTCTGAGCTAAAATACTGTTTTATGGTTTGGCCATTCTAATTCTAAATGAGTACCTTGGACCATGGCATTGATAGGCCTTACTATCTTTAACGAGTATATAGTTCACAGCTTGATAGCTTTTGTGTTCCGGGCTTGGGGGGTTTATCTCCAAGCTGGGGCATGGCTGCCTAATTGCTTCCACTTTGGGAATGGAGCCAGCTTAAGTACTAGCCAACTCTGCTTAGGGGGTCGCCTAGTAGAGATTCTCATGTACTGTGGGTCATGAGACAGGGAATGGGTTAGTGTTGTCGCTAGGTCTGATCAGTCTAGGACTAGGATGTTTTCCTACCTTGTGGTATAGCCTCGAGTTACAGAAGTCGACTATTGACTGTCCTAAGAACTATGCTGTTTCTAGACGTATTGGTCTTTCATGTTTGATGATTCTATGAATCTTAGAAGGTGAGATGCAAACCGGCTAAGGTTGATAGAGTTTGGATTACCGGTTGTTAACTGATTCACATGATAGCTTGCATGAGTAGATTATCCTTCATATATGCTAGGTTATATGTTAGTTAATTGTTTCATAACATGAAAAGCATATCGTATATGTTAAGGTTTTGTATTTTCCATATACATCTCTTTTATGTTATTCATGTTTATTAAACTCGACATTTCGTGGCTGGGAGAACTCGGAGTTACTCCCCACTGACTGTGGCTTCCGTGTTTATATTTAATGCGGTTGGCAGGTTTGTGATGCATACTTGGGTACATTGACGAGCTAGCGAGTGAAGTATTAGCTTGGACCTATATTCGGTTCTTAGGATTGTATTATATTATACACTCTTTATTTCCGTATTTATACGGGAGATATGTCTCCCGTTTTGGATACTTCTTATGTATAATATTATTTCTTTTTTGTTATGAACCTTTTTCTTTAAGACACCTTTGTTATGATGAATATATTTAATGGTAGGTTCCGGTTTTAAAATTTACCGATTTTCACTAAAGTGAACCTATTAAAAACGTATTCTCATCTTTTGTTTATTTAAATTACTTGTTTATCTTTCCGCAAATTCGAGGGTGTCACACACTAACTTAAATATGAGAACAGCCTCAAGGAATAAGTTCCTTGAGACCAGAGACAAACTAAAGAAAGCTACAAAATTACACCGTCTCCCCGGCAACGGCACCAAAATTTGATACGGCTATCGCAACCCTATCAAAGATAAAACCTAACGGTCTCAACAAATGTAGTAGAGGCAGTCGGGTATCGTATCCACAGGGAGAAGGAATCCTATAACTTGCTATGTTTGCCAAGGTAACACAACTGAGGGGTTTGTTTAAAAGATTTTCTAACACTACAAAAGGAAAGGGAAAGAGAAATAAAGAGAGAAAAATCAGGAAGAAAAAGAACTAGGATCGTCGGTTCCCCATGGCATCTAGGGTCAGGATAGAAATCAAAGTAGAATCTAAACAGGTTTGTGGGTAGTGAAAAGGTCCTCTCGGTCCGCTATTTGCCCTAAGATATACTAACTTAGCTCTCGCCCTCATTAGCATAATCCCAAAGTTCATCACTGATCTGTCCTCTTCCAATCTCTCGATCTAGGTCAAAGGGGTATCAAATCAATCAATTGAATGCGTCGACTCAAACAATTAAAAGCTATTAAATGTGATGATTGCTTCTAAACCTAATCTAGAGACTACTAATCAACTCATCTTATCTAAGCCACGGTTCCCCTAAATCCTAGCAAAGGAATTAGCTACACATAATAGAAAGAAGAACAACAACAATAACAAATAAGGAACAAAAAAACATAGATCAATAACTAATTAAATTCCAGAACAATAATACCGAATTGGAAAGAAGAAGAAAGTCAGAGGAAGCCCTCCAATTCAGATCCAAAAATCAACAGTCAAAAGTCAGTCTAGGGTAAAAAGTTACTGTCTAGTCTAAAGTCTAGAGTAAGGAGAGATAATTCTATTGTTGCGTAGTTTCACCCTTAAGTACAATCATAGATTACAAGGCGTCCACACTAATTCACGAAGCCCATCATTATAGAACCACTCGATCGAGTAGACATTGTTGTCCAGACCACTCGATCGAGTGGCCTCAGTACTCGATCGAGTAAATGCCCAAATCCAGCAGCCCGATCGAGTGGATCTCTTACTCGATCGAGGTCTTCTAATCAAATCGTTGGTCGATCGAAGGCTTTTGTACTCGAACGAGAGTTTTGCTAACGGATTTCATTCTTCCATTCCTTCAACACGGCTTCACGCATTCCGAGATGCCAAGATTCCTTTCCGACTCACTTATGCACGCTTGAGGAGCTACAAAATGGCTAGTTTTCCGTCATTCTGGTTCACATCTGCAAATATTACAAAGCAAACCAAAGTAGACTATTCGGGGGATATTTGTAGTGTAACACTACTAAATGACCATGGAAATGCGTGCAAATAGGGCCTAAAAGGTCTATGTAAAATACACGCATCAGAGACATATTGATCATTTTAGATGATGAAAGATTTTGGAGAAGTAGAATACATCTTTTAGATATCTGGATTTATGGAGATAAATCTAAAAGGATATTAGCATTGAGTCAAAATTCTTACATTGATAAGATCTTTGACTAGTTCAAGGAAGTTGAACACATCATAATTGAGTCCTTTTGCTTCCGCTGCGGGATCAATTATATACGCTGTGATGTATACTCAATCCGACATTTCGCATGCTTTGAGTATGACGAATCATTTGCAATGAAAAGTGAGAGTCACTTGATAGCCATAAAAAACATCCTTAAGTACTTGCGAAGGACTAAAGATATGTTTCATATGTTTGGAGTTTAAAGTGAGTTGTGTGTAAGAGTTGGCACAAACTTCAGTTTCCAAACTGATCATAGTGATTTGAAATCACGAACTGGCTGTGTTTCATAGAAGATTTATCTGTTGAAAGAGTTCCAAACAGAAAATATTATTGGAAAGGTTCCAAGTAGGAGTGACATTTTCAAATATAAATGTCATGTATCCGCTGGAAGTGTTCCAGGCAGTTTATCATTGCGGATTTAACAACGGAAATGGAGTACATTGCGTCATATGATGATGCATATGAAAGTAATTGGATTCGACAGTATTGGAGGGACTAGAAATAGTTTATATAGCTGTATATCCTATCCCATTATACTGGTAAAACAGTGGGAGCTACCTTTAGGCCAAGAGTCCTAAGTCTAGATTCTAACCTAGACATGTACTCAGAAAGTTTTATGTAATATGAGATTACGTAGACAAAGAGAAATAGCAATCAGAACGATGGGAAAGATGCAAGTATTGCTAATCCATTAGCCATGCTTTTTGCAGGCTGAACATGATAGTCATGTCATTTCAATGGGGATTGAAATATGTACCTGAATTGCTAAAGATTATAAGATATGAAATTATTGATAGCTTATCAATTTTTCCAAATATTTGATAATCGCATTCATTGTTAGAGTTTCATTAAAAACTCCTTTATTTAGTTTGACTAAATTTTAATACTTTGTTTATCCGAATTGGTTGAAAGAAAGGTTGAACCCAATTCAAGTGAACAGGATGAACTTAGTATTTTGTCCCTAGTCACTCAATGAGGTGACGTCTCGAAATGACTAGAATGTAAGTCGATCGATGGTTGGTTCAGCACCATGGGGTCATGGAGATGACTGGTCGTTTACATAGACAGACTGTATGACACTCTGTCGGACAGTGACATGATAGAGACCCTTAAATCAATTGTTTGATGCCTGGTCGTGGCAGGGTCTTCTATCTTATTCCTATAAGTCGATTCTTTTGACTGGCGACCGTCTATCTGAGTCGGTGCAGTTTCCGATTGGTTTTGGTTGATGTTCTAGGTCGTGCCGTAAAAGGAGGCCGATGGACTTCTTCTGGACCATGGTGATCTGCATCATACAGAGTAGATGGATCAACAGGAATTGTCCACCCACGTTGGGTAAAAACATCTTTAGGCCACTCGAGGAGTAGTTACTGTAAATGCGTGGCCACGATCGGAAAGAGATCTATGGTAGATTTTCCGGTCAGACAATTACTCTCCCTATCGAGAAAACCACTCTAGATATTGTCAATCGGTTATTGTCGTATGACGGCGGTGATCAAATGATCCCTTTCGGTCACACCTAAAGGATGAAATCCAAATAGTAACTAATTATTTGTATATGATACAGTTAATTAGTACATTACATATATTCGATATGTACGAGAGTTAATTGTTAGAAACTGAGTTAAGAACTCAAATTCGATTAAGTTTATTTTTCAATTATGCGATAAGTGACTAATAACTTTATATCTTATTTAATATGATTAAATAAGATTTAACTTAGTAATTAATCGTTAAATTACTAAATTAGTTGAGGTTTTGAGATAGAGGTATTAGTTAATTATATTTACAAGGAGTTGTAAAATAAATTAACTAAGCATTGTGGGACCCATTATATATTGATATAATGGTAAAATATTACTTAAAATGTTAAGTACATATTATTTATTTAATTGAGACATATAATTGTTATATGATCAAATTAACACTTAATTATACAAGATAATTTACCATATGATCATTAAGTATTTGTGAGACAAATATCAAAAATCAAAATGGACCAAACTAGGTACATGATGGCCGGTTATGGTAGTAGTTAAATGGTGATGATTGTTGTTCTTGTTTTATACTCTTTAGTTACTAATTGAAAGTGACATAACAAGTAGTATACAATCATCACTTATACTACAACACTCCACTCAAATGCATGTGATAAAATTGAACAAAATAATAGTCCAATTTTGGACATTATGGTCCGGCCAAATGGCCTACATAATGAGCAATTTTGTTGTTCATTTTGGATGACTTGATTTTGTGCAATTTGTTTACTTCTCTCTAAAATTATTCCTCTCACTAAATACTCTCATATACTAATATTTCCTAAGTATTACTAGTGTAGTAATATAGTCTAATATTAGTAGTATATCATCTATCTTATTATCTAGTTAATAATAAGGGTAGATTATTTGGTGTCATCTTGGTGCAACTTGAAGGAGGGCTTCTAGTTTGGAGATTTTTGGGTTCATCAATTTATAGCTGCAAGAATCAAAAGAAGGAGTTCTTGTTGTGCCCATATAATTTCCATAACAATGTGAGGAAATTTCTTCTTTTATATAAATGTCTTTATATTTGCATGCATGTTACATAGATCATTATAAACTAAATTAATAAGTAATTTAGTAAATAATTAGAGGAGTCTAATTAAGGTCTATGGACTTTCATGTTAGACATGGAAGGTTTTACTTTTGCGATAAAAAACAATTGTTGTATGATTTCAAAGAATGACTTGGTCTTCGGCCAAGGTAATTCTATTAATGGTATTTATGTTCTTGAGACATCTAACTCAACAAGAGATATCTATAACATTCAATCAAAAAGACTCAAGTCAAGTGATCCAAATGAGTCATACATTTGGCATTGTCGATCGATTAGGTCACATAAATGAGAATCGCATCAAAAGACTAGTATCGACTAGTATAATTAAACCATTTAATTTTCAGTCTTTTGGTATATGCGAATCTTGTCTCCTAGGAAAAATGACTCGTAATCCTTTTAGTGGTAAAGGGACACGAGCAAGTGACCTGTTGGGCCTTATACATACCGATGTGTGTGGACCAATGACTATTTCTGCTAGGGGTTATTATGACTACTTCATTACATTCACAGATGATTTAAGTAGATATGGGTATATTTACTTTATCAAATATAAAAGTGATGCTTTTGAGAAATTCAAGGAATTTCAAAATGAGGTAGAAAACCAATTGAACAAAAAGATCAAAGCATTACGATCCGATCGTGGTGGTGAGTACCTTAGTAATGAATTTGATTCACACTTGAAGAATTGTGGCATTGTATCACAATTAACTCCACCTGGAACACCTCAACTTAATGGTGTGGCCGAAAGGAGAAATCGAACCCTACTTGATATGATTCGATCTATGATGAGTCAAACTGAGTTGCCAGACTCGTTTTGGGGATTTGCAATCCAAACCGCCATAATATCGTTGAATAAAAGCCCGACCAAAGCAACAGAAAAGACTTTGACTTGGGATGTCGATGTTCTTAACTGCAGACGAGAATCTTCCGCCCCATTGATAAGACCCTGTATTTTTATTACAAATATATTTTAAAAGGTTTGAAATAGACCTACATATATGTCACATTCCTCCTTCTAAGTTTCGAGGACGAAACTTTTTAAAAGGAGGGGTGATTGTAACAACCCGTAATTTGAAAGACCGAAATTATATTTGAAAAATAATAAATTTAAATTATTTTTAATTTATTACG
>JAIUZE010046768.1:0-82401 GCA_022085475.1 Heliosperma pusillum
TTCAATCTTCGGTCTTCGATCAATTTCTTGCGTGACAACTCGCCAGTCGATTTGATTGCGTAATAACTCGCCAGTCGATTTAATTGCGTGATTACTCGCCAGTAATGAAACAAATTCGTCGGATGGAAACTCCTTTTTGGAACCCGACAAATTCAACGATCGATAATCATCATGAACGATATTGAATTCGAACTTGACAAAATTAATTAACGGGAAAAACATCCGTCAAACTATTTGTTGGAAAATACCAATTTTTTTTTTGTTTTTTTTTGGACTCCAACAAAATGAGATCCAATTAAAAACAAAAAAAATCACCAATTTAGGTGCTACGAAAGACCATGCGCAAAAGAGGAGCATGTTGATGGGACTAGATTTTGGATACTTCATCCAGGATTAAGTGTGAATCAAAAGGAAAGTCAATCCTCTTGGGAAGGACTAGAGCAGAACATAGTAGTTGTAAAGAAACGAACCACAAAATACCGTACTTAGCAATTTAGTTGCAGATCATGAACAACTAATTTATTTCCTACCGGTGGGCATTACAATCTTTTCGCCCACCGGCAAGAACGCGGAGGAGGGAAGGAAGGAGGGAAACGATTTTTTTTTTTTGTAGATCATCAGGAAAGAGGCTCTGATACCATATTAAAAATGAGAGGGGAGAGTTTCATATAGATCGATAATAGTTATATTATTGATTCGTGTCTCATAACTATTACAAAAGTATAATATATATAGTACCTTAAGCCAACCTATGATAATCTAATAATGGCAATGCAATTATATTATTCCATACCAACATATATTATTGTGATATCGGTATATTGTAATATACCGATATTATTCCCTAACAGTACTCATACTTATTTTGTGAGCCATTGGATGATGTTTGAACAAATGAACGTTTAAGATTGCAATCCTTTGGCCGATATAAAGCATTTCATTGTAACCTAGCAAATCAAATTCGATGAATGAAAATTGAAAAACCTTGTATTTATTAAATACTTATCTTCTCTGATTGTATTATCAAGGCATTACCAAACATTTATATTATGCATTTAGTGGATATAATGATATAATAAAAATAATATTTATAATATTAACAAAATATTTGAAGTAAAATCTATAATTTTATTCACAGTAGAAGTGTTAAACTTCTCTTTTCTACTTCTTAACACAAAACATTATTAATAGTAATTATTTTTTTAAATTGAGTTAAAACCCAATAACATAATTGTTAAATCTCTATCTAAAAACCGCACATTTGCGCATGATCTATACTAGTAATAATAATAAGATTAAAATGAAATAATCAATATCTATCTATATTATTAAAGGAAGTTTTTTTCGAGCGATTATAGAGTCTCCAACTTTTCGAAAACACTTCAGCATTCCAAATTATACAAACTACTCATATAAATATATTCATGTATTTCCGTTGTACGCAAAATTAACATATAAAAAATTGGATGTATCCTACAACCTATAAAATACGGAATGTGATATACAACTATTCCATATTTCCATGTTCTTACAAAAATGGTGATGCACTACAACACCTAATAATATAATTAAATCTGAAGATTATCAAATTCTACCATAAAAGTTAGATTGGATAAAATTAATATACAGAAACCTAAACAAACACTATTACGTTAATATGTTTGTATATATATATATACATGTATTTTCATTCAAAAATTAATAATCACCACTTCACGTTATTATTCACTAATGATTTTCTGACAAGTCTTATCTATTTTATGTGTAGGTTAACATATATTACTCTGTATGATTCTGATGAAGAAACAACGATCAATAAATTATTCGGTAAGGTCGCTTTTGAATTTTAACATAGAGTAGCATAAATGTTTCATTTTCGGATTTATTGTGTACAAATGTATGTAGATAACTTTATTTTCTATGAAATTTCAATACATCTCAACTAACTTGGATTTAAGTTTGCATTAGTTTGTTGATTTTTTTTCAGTAGTTAATTGAATATCACCTTTATTGTAACTACTTCAATTGTTAGATTTTTTTTTTTTTTTTACAACAAGATCTGGATCAGCCTATACTGCCTGACGGGCAACATTATGGGCTATCCTATTACAATTCCTAGGACATAAATTAATAGAAAAACAATGTAAACAGCTACTAAGGATTCTAATACTACTTATTAGAGCTTTAATTTCATGAGGCGTCTGCAATTCTCCTGCAATTCATAAGATTAGGTTGAGACAATCTGAACTAATGTCAATATGATATAACCCTTCTTTAATCGCCCATAGAATCGCCTCTTTGATTGAAAGAGCCTCCGCTTGAATAGGAGAAACTGCAAATGAAGATTTTTTGCATGGAACCATAATCCTTCCATCCTCCATCCACGTCACCCACCCTAGACCAGCTTTCAGATTCATCCTCCAAGCAGCATCGCATTTTATTCTTTTTTTACTAGGGCAATTGAGAGCCCCAGCCAAGCTGAAACTATTAAAGTTCTTTATTTTCCTAGTTAGGAATTTCTCTTGAAGTTTTGAATTACCTTGATTTTTTGACAATCTTTTTTCCTTCGTCTCTGAGCTGACCTGAAGGTCGTTTAAATCCTTTTTTATGATAAGGATACATGAATGGGGTGAAGGAATTTCCTTTTGAAACGTGCCTTGATTGCGAACTCTCCAGATTCCCCAAAGGGTACCAAGGAAATATGTAACGTTTTGCCATCCATTCAGGGATTTCTGTTAGTAAGAAATCCAGTTAATAATCCAGACACGCACATCCAGGTCTTGATCCATAGTGACTCTGATATTAAGTGGTCCTCCGAACCAAACACATCTGGCATAAGGGCAATCCCGAAATAAATGTTCCAGATTTTCTAGGTGATCATCATTTCCCTCGCAGAGCTTACAAAAGGGGTCAACTTTCAATTTTCTTTTTTTAAACTCTTGACCCACCGGGAGAGATTGAGACATTATTCTCCATAAAAAAAAATTCCATTTAATAGGGACATCTAAGTACCAGAGCTTTTTTTTTTGCAGAATTCAACCATAGGAGGACTCATCCTATTCTTATCTTTCTGAGATGCTCTTCGAGGGATTTCTACTTCAAGAGCCACCTTGTACCCCGACTTCACTAAGTAGGGACCTGACTTGGAAAATCTCCAAATGGCCTCATCTCGATTACCAGTCCCCGGGATAGAGACCGACATGATTTGACGAGTGATTGTTTCACCAAAGTGCCGGTTCAGTAAATCAAAATTCCAAGAATCTTCGTTAATGAGATAATCATGGAACGAATAATTTCTGATATCCGAGGCCGAAATTAAGGAATTCACGTTCAAATCCTCCAGATTTTGGCCATTAATCCATCGATCCTTCCATAAATTCAAAGAGGTGGTCCGCCCTACAGACCATGCAATTCCATTTTTTATGAGGTTATAGCCCCAACATACGCTTCTACCACCCCACGACCATAATATACTTTTGTTCCATATCTGATGAAGATCAGGATTGTGGAGCAACCCATATTTTTTTCCTATAGTTTGACTGATCAGACTGGTATGATCAGATATTATTCTCCATGCAACTTTTGCTACTAGTGCTTGGTTGAAACAAAGGATATTTTGAATACCAAGCCCTCCCATTCCCTTTGGGAGGCTTAAAAAGTATTTACTGCACCAGTGAACCGCTTTGAAACGTTTTGTACCACCCCACCAAAAATGTAGGATCAGAGAGTGGATCTCTGATGCTACACTTACCGGTATCCCAAATACCGATAGAAAGTAAATAGATAATGATGAGAGAACAGAACGAATCAAGGTTAGTCTACCCGACGCAGATAGCAAGATATTATTCCATGAAGATAGTCTCTTTTTTACCTTTTCGACCATTGATTTGAAGAAAACGTTTTATGAAGGTCCCACTTTCGTAGGGAGGCCCAAATATGTACCAAGGTCGCTTTTTGGATTAAAAGAAGTTAATTCCAGCGATTTCTTCATCATTTGGAGTGAATAGTTAGAACTAAATAAGATAGCCGATTTGTCCTTATTGATAACTTGACCCGAAGCTTCACAATACTCCTCAATAATTCCCATAGAGTTTGCCACATTCTCTTCGTTGCCTTTAATAAAGAATAATGAATCATCCGCGAAGAAAATATGAGACAACTCCTTACCATCCCAGCAGACCTTGATTCCCGAGATAAACCTCTTATCCTATGCCTTTGTGAGCATCTGGGAAAGAACTTCCGAACAGAGGGCGAAAACATATGGAGATAAAGGGTCCCCTTGACGGATCCCAGACCTAGGTAAGATTAATCCTGCTGGATCTCCATTTATCAGAATCTCATAAATAACAGATTTAATACTTCCCATAATCAATACTCTTATATTCGCAGGAAGATTAATGCCTTCAAGGACCCCTTGGATAAAATTCCAATCAAGCCTATCATAAGCCTTACTCATGTCTGCCTTTATAGCACATAACCCCTGCTTACCTTTAGTCTTATTGTTTAATACTGCAATTATTTCATGAGCAATAAGGATGTTGTCGGCAATGTTCCGCCCTGGAATAAATCCATTTTGATAAATATCAACCAGGCGAGGCATCAATTTCTTGAGTCTATTTGCGACACATTTTGAGATAATTTTCATGGTCACGTTACAGAGACTAATAGGTCTAAAGTCCTGTACTTTTTCTGGCCCTTCTTTCTTTGGGACTAAGACAATAAAGGATTTATTGAGCTCCCTAGGTATAATACCCGAATTTAGAGACCATAGGACCCCTTCGTAGACGTCCTTTTTGACGATTTTCCAATACTTTTGAAAAAATACTGCCGGAATACCATCCGGGCCTGGAGATTTTAGAGCACCAAGTTGAAAGACCGCAGTCCTTACTTCATTTTTCGAAAATGGCCTTCCTATATTATATTTCTCCTCTTCTGGTAGTTTATTCTTAAGACTACTAAATTGATACGCAAATTTCTCCATATATAACTCAAAGGGGACCCCGGACTCCTCAGATCTAAAAATACCTTTGAAATAGGTTTGAAAAAGAGAGATAATCTCCTTTTGATCAAACGTCCAAATTCCTTCCTCTTTCTTAATTCCTATTATTTTATTCGAGCTTGATCTTCCTTTAACCCAGTTGAAGAAATACTTAGTACATATGTCTCCCTCTATAGCCCACTTGATTTTGGCCCTTTGCTTCCAATATAAGGCCGCAGCTTTTGCGAACTCTGATAATTGAATGTGAATTTTATCATAATCATACTCATTCCCCCCCTTTTCAATATCCATGAGATGCCTTTCAAGTTCTTTATCAAATTCCGACCATTTTAACCCCCATTCACTCCTTTTGTTACATGCCCATTTCCTAAGATTCTCTCTGACATAGGTCAATTTCTTTTGAATGATCTTCATAGGATGTCCACCTACAAATTGGTTCCAACAGTTTTTTATAATAGTAGAGCATTCTTCATAGTCTAAACACCACGCTTCCAACCTATAAAATACTTTCCTCTTTTTATCAGCAAACATCTCTGAATCAAATATAATTGGTGCATGATCAGAGAGTTGAATCGGTAAATGTTTTACTCCAGATTTTGGAAATAACGACAACCAATCTTTTGAGACCAAGGCTTTATCTAACCTTTCATAAATTCTCTCCGATCCTTCTCTATTATTACACCATGTAAATCTGGGGCCTTTATAGACTAAATCCATAAGGTTATTTTGATTTTTCCAATTTGTAAAAATGTCCGCTCCTCGAAGGTGATTTGAACCTCCCAATTTGTCATGAGAAAATTCAACTTGGTTGAAATCTCCGATTAGTATGAAGGGATGTCGAAATGATAACATTTTTTCTTCCAAAAGGTCCCATACTACTTTACGATTGGAAGTTTTTGGTTCACCATACACACAGCACAAATACCACAACTGACCTTCACAATTCTTGACTTTCAAAATTATCGCATTATTACTACTACTAATACATTCAAGATTTGCATGTCGCTTCCATCCCACCCAAAGTCCTCCTTTGACGCCTTCAGCGTCCCAACCCGCAAAATCTAAAAAGCCAAAAGATCGAAACATACTAGCTACCTTATTCTTAGAACATTTAGTTTCAGAAAGAAAAATAAAATCGAACGAACTATATTTTAGAAGAGCTCTTATTTTAGAAACCGTAGGGTCGAGCTCTTCATTGATCCCCCTACAGTTCCAGCATACCCCTCTCATGGCTCCTGAGGAGGTTAAGACGGGTCAACCTCCGCAACACCCTGATGATCATAAGCAGCTTCATTATTATCACACAGAATGTCAACACCAAAGTTCTCATCAATCATCATTCTGAAGCCAGCAGTAGCCTTGGAAGATTCTACCTCGATATTTTCTGAAGATAAGATCATAAGAGACGACGAAACCTTCCTGAGATCCCCATGAGGCTTCATCAAACACCTCTTTTTTGCTATATTTTGGAGATAAAACGAGGCTTCCTCCATATTAGCCCATTGATCTTTCATGCACTCCAGAGCATCAGACTCGGAACAAGATTTCCTTTTTTCTCCACTTTTGGGGATTCTATAAGTTTCTGCACCCGGTTCCGACGCTGCTTTAGCTGAGATCATATGATAGTTTCCTGAATTATTTGAAGCTGATCTTGAAGATGACCCAAAGAGCGAAAAAAAAGTCCCAGAAATGGACCCAAATAAGTTGCTTCTTCTTGACTCTCCTAGATTCCCCTGAGATGTTCCACCCTGGTCCACACCCGAAAGAGACAAGAACAGAGCATTATTATTGGCTGACAAATGCCTTTCTGAAACTTCCATATCCGACATTGATCCAGTTATATCCACTTCAACTGAATCCGAGGAATTTGCAGAAAATCCCGCGCTTAACACGCCTGTAGGAGATAGATTTTCAACAGGTGTAGAATAATCCGGAGAGAGTTCTCCATTGAAAAGATTAGCTTCATTCATCATAGGATCATCAAAAAAGTTATAGATTGGAGGACACTTTGCAGGATAATCAAACACTTGGTTTAAGCCTCTTCTATCATCTTCCTCCCTAGCTCGGGTATGGTCACTTTGAAGGCGATTATGGATTGATGATTGAATTGCTCTATCCAAGTCAAAAGCCGGGCGATTACGCTGAGGCTGGTTGAAGGTAACATAGGGATCACTTTCCATACTATCAGAAATCCATCCCCCTTGAGGATATGGGTCATTACACTCTGCATGCAAAGGACAACCAAAGGGATTAGCATCCAGAGAATGAAAATTTTGATTTACTTCATTCTGGTTGAATTCAGAATTCATATTATTTAAGAAGGATGGATTATTTGGAATAGGGTTAGGAGGACGAGGGATATTTTCTCCTGAAAGTGAAGGATCATTATTTATATTAGACTGATTCTGCAATCCTTGTTCGTTATCACATGCATGATTCATGTTAGTAGAATCAACATTTGGCATTCCATCTTGGAAGAGAACTGGCCCAGAAAAAGGCTGGTTGTCCCTGTGAAATCTAGTTCCAGGGAAGAAACGTCCTCCTGGAGTAGTACCCAACTCAAAATCCACCAGTTCTTCAACGAAGAAGTCCGCAGGGACAGACCTACTGACATTTTGACCCAGCCGGATCTTAGAAGTTACATATTTAGATGTTGAAGGAAGAGCCCTTAAGTCCAGATTAAACATTGAGAATTCCCTATTAGTCTGATAAACCACAAAGCCTCTTTCAATGACTTTATCCAGAGATGAATAAATATTTGACATAATATCTTGAGACGACTCCTTGCAAATAGAAGATTTATGGCCAATGCAGCCACATCTGACACAATATTTGAACACCTCTTCGTACTTGAACTGAATCCATCTAAGATAACCATCCTTGCATGATAAGAAAAAGCCAGGAACAAGCGGTTCATTGAGGTACATCCATGCCTTTATACGAATAAAGTCATATTTTGGAACCATTGAGAAGTCTTCAACGAAGAAATGATTAGATAAAATCTGTCCAACAACATTACCAACTCCCATATTCAGATATTCAAAGGGAAGACCACAAACTCGAACCCAGAATTGGGCCACAGGGAATCTGAGCGACCGAGGAACTATGTTAGAACTCCAACGAGATAGAACCATAATAGCGCCATAGAAAACCACAAATGACCTATCAAGGAGGTCATGCATGTCATTAAGATCACTCAAATAGAAAGCATATAGGTCTCCCATTTTGAATACTTGGACGAAACCTCTGAGAGCCCAATGTTCCTCAATAAAAGCCATGATTTCAAATAAAAGCCATGTTCCTCAATCATTAGGACAAAGCCAAGACGGCTAAAAGATTTGAAAAGAGAATATGCAGAGGGAAGGGATTATTGTAATGATTGATAGGGAATACTAAGGATAAAGCTCTCGTAAAGAGAGAAAAGCCTATCTCTACAAAACTAGAGAGAGAGAGGGATTTTTTTAGTATCATTAAGAGTCTCTCATATGAAAACCCGTACAATATTACATTGACGACATGGTCGACATCATCCAGATTAACGAAATTGTTGTTTTTTTTGTTTTGGCAAGAGTCCTTACTCAAAAAAAGAATTTGCACTTTCTACGACTAATAACTACTCCGTATTACTTTATATCAATATATAGCTCCTACTCCTCGCTTATAAGGCTATAACAACATTATTTCTAAGCCTGGTGTTATAGAGAGCGAGTCAAGCTTCATGAAACACTCTCGAACAATATTAGAATCAAACTTCTATGAACTACTAATATATTTTTATTTTCAAATATTTAATTCGAATATGAGATAAAGTATAAAATATATTGTTAAAAAGAAAAAGATATTGTACGGTTTATTAAAAGTAAAGATTAGAGATATGGAGATTTTTGCACATAGAACTTCTATCTTCCTTTGGGAGTATTCGTCTTAACTTTTACATATAATAGACTATTAGTAGTAGTATACTCTTATATGATAAGCATACAAAAGTCCAAATTTACTCCATATACATAGATAGATGGGGTTCTTCATGCTTATATATTAACCTGTTTTATTTATTATTCTATGTTCTGCACTTAACACATACTCCACTATACATTAGAACATGAAAGGATTATAAACTTCTTGTAAGATAAGACCGTATAATCAATTATTCAAAGGGAAAATGTTATTAATACCCTCCCTTTGATCAGGTTTAACATAATGACTGCCATGAGAAATTAGGACCAATGAAACAGAAATATTATTCCCTCCTTTCTTCAATATTTGTTTACCATTATTTTTTCGAGAGTATTTTAATTAAAAGGTAAACAAATAATATAGACAGAGGGATTACTAAACTCAAACATCATGTATGTTACAGATTTTTTTTGTTACATTGACGAAACTCTTACAATTATTTCAAATCAACGAAATTTATACACTTTAGTAACAACCGCGAGATAGCTTATAATTTGAATTGACATATGGTTATAACGACACGTGTTTCTACTACCATAAGATATACAATGAAACTTTCGTAGTATAAAATAGAGTATTACTCTAAATTAGAAGTCTACACACATGTATAAAATAGTAACAATGCTTTACGTCAATTGGGGTATCAAACTTATCACGAGTAGGGATACTCTATCAAAGAATGTGTTATGAGAAGTGGAAATAGAGTCAAAGTAAAGTTCTACTTCAATTGCCATTTTCAAACGTTGTTTATCATTATTTTGTGACTAACAAATGGTTAAACTTATAAAATATAGAGTTACTTTTTCAATTGGTGAAAAGTTATTGTTCACATGTATTCCTCAGTATGGTTGTGTACTTTTAAACTGAAAAATATTAAAATATTTATGGGAGCACAATATTTTAGGAACATCAGATCGAGTACGTATGAGACTCTAACGATGTCACCTCCCCTAAATTACCTAGAACATAATATAAATGGGATAAACTTTAAAATTAGTTGATCAAGACGTTATCAGTCCATCACAACCACTTTATCATTTACTTATATTATATATACACTATAGAGCACTATAAATAGGCTCGTGCATCGCATGGGCATTAAATCTAGTATATATATAAAAGAGGCTTTTTTCAAGGCACGTGAGTGACTCCAACTTTGTGGGAACTCTTTAAATAATTTTTTATTAACTATTTTTTTTATGGAATAAAATAAAATAAAAATAAAGTTGGAATATAGTTGGAACTCTTTTAGTATTTTTTTATTAACTATTTTTAATATGGAAAAAAATAAAAAATAAAATAAAATTGGAATTTTTTAAATAATTTTTTATTAACTTTTTTTATCATGGAAAAAAAATAAAAATATAAAATAATTTCTTATTAACTATTTCTATTATGGTAAAAATGAAAATAAATTAAATTAAAAAATAATAAATCTTTTTTTTTATCTTCTAAGGAAAGACATAGGTTTAAATAAATTTTAATTAACTATTTTGATATTACTACTACTATTATTATTATTATCATGTTTTTTGGGAAAAAAATCAATCAATCATCATCAATCATCATATATATATAAGATGCTTTTTTCGAGCAATTCTATAGGTCCAAATCATCTTTTTCAGTTTTTGGAAATTATATTTTAAGATCTTGCAAGATTACGAAAAAGATATTATGTAATATTTTAAATAAATGACTTTTAAAATATTTTTTATTATTCTGATATTAGTATAATACTATCTCCTATTCCATCTATTACTCCTTATTTCCTATTTGGTTCATTCATGTTTTCTTCCCTATTTCCATTTTTGGAGGTGGAGTTGTGTGTTTTGTGTGGTCCATATTTAATTGCATGTGGGGTATAGTATTTTGTGTGGTCCATATTTTCTTTTTCATAATCCTAGAGCTCAAATGAAAAGGGAAGAATACATGGAATATGTGAGAGTAGTTTAGTAGTAGTCAAGAAATAATTATTTTATAGAAAAATATGATATACTACTTAATATGTTATTTGTCCCACATTGAAAAATAACTTAGCTGTGGTGAATATACTACATATAAAAAGTGAATTGTCCCACATTGAAAATTTATCAGAAGGTATGATGATCCTATGATTATAAATAGGAGTCATCATTGGAACTTATGTATCCACCAAAAATCTTTTGAGTCTCTTAAGTATTGTCTTAGAGATCTATTACAAGTTTGTATTATTATCTTTACAATAGTGAAATTTACATCATAAAAAATTAATTTAGGAAAGTTTTTTAATTAATACTTTGGATTTTAAAAATAAATTGGATAAAATTTTAATTATTATAAAATAAAAATAATAGAAATATATATTTTATAGAAAAATATGGTGTACTACTTATATATTTTTTGTGTCACATTGAAAAATAATGTAGATGTAGTTAATATATTACGTATAAATAGTAGAATTGTCCCACATCGGAAAAATAACATAAAGTGGGTAATCCTATGATTATAAATAGAAGTCATCATTAAACCTTAGGTATTAATCCAAAAGTTTTTGAATCTCTTAAATATTGTCTTAGAGATCTCTTATTTATGATTTGATTCAAAACATTTAGAGTTCGAATTTTTGTCTCGAATCTCATTTGTAAGTCTGATAAAGAAGAAGGGACTGGCTCATAAGAGAAGAAAGGTCCACAGAAGGTTGGCTTCTAAAGTAAAGACGCCCGGTTCACGAGGTTCTAGGCGCACTGCGCTTTCCCTTTCCTAGATGTTCGGAAGATCTTAGCATCGGTCCCGATAAGCTGATAAGCATTTATTTAGTCACATTTTCCCCTCATTTTCGTCCCCATTTTGGTCCGTTTACACAAATTTGCGTGCTCTTAATTGCATTTTGCTCCCCGATTTCCCGTACTATGAATGTCGGTCTTAATTTGTAGGAATTAAGGCGGAAATGAAGAAATCGGAGCAACAAGGTCTTGCATGAGTCGGGATTCGAAGATGAGGTGAAGAAGTGAAGAAAGCATGCCCAGGTGGTGTAGGCCGGCCTTCTGACCGGCGGCCGGTCCACCGGCCTAGACCACAACTCCACAAGTGAAAGAAGAATTGAGAAGGAAGAAAAGGCCCAGGTAACGCCGGCCGGTCGACCGGCGGCCGGTCGACTACCCGGCCTGTGCATACACCAGAAGGCCATGAGAGTGAAAATGTGTTCCAGGCCGGTGGGGGACCGGCGGCCGGTCGACCGGCCAGGACCCCCATTTTTCCATACTTAGTGAATTTTTGAGGGTTTTGAAGACGAAGAGGCTGAAGTCACTGATGTGCCCCAGGCCGGTCAGAGGCCCGGCGGCCGGTCGACCGGCCAGGAACGCAACATCGCAAAATCCGCCTTCTCTTCTAATTTCTTTCTTAATTTTGGAGAGACCTATATATACCCTTCCCCTAATGTTTTGTAAGCAGTTTTTACATTCCTCTTAGCACAAAACCCTAGATATTTGTAGCCTCTATTAAGTACTAATTACTCTCCTAATCTTTCCCTAATTAAGCTTAGTTTCTCATTTCAAGTTGCTAGATCTAGTCTTTCATTTCAGTTTTGGGTTTGTATTGAGGATTCTAAGGGTGAAGACATTCTCCCTCTTCTTTATATACAAGCTTGTTGGTATTAAATTTCTCATCTTTTTATTGTTTATGCAATTAATTTCCATTTCTAGTTTATTGTTTATCATTTGATTGTTTTAATTGTTCATCTCATAGCATGATGTTTATTGAACTATTTCTTGCCTTTAGTGCTTTGATTCTCCTTAGTATGTGTGAGTAGTTCCCCTCTAGGGTTTAGGGGGAGCCTAAGGGAGGATTATGTGGGGTATTGGGTTGGTTAATTAGTAAGTATGTGGTAAATAATTTGGGTATTGCTCATATGAACACTAAGTGTTTGATGAAATGTGTAAACGAAAGTTGCCCATTTTATCAAGCATGGTTTGATTATTTCTTAAGCGACGGTGGTAGAAATGATTAGACTAGTGTTTATATGGGTGATTTGAGACAAATGCGATGGCTTTGTTGATGATTATCGATTGTTGAGACATTAGCAATTGATTTTACTCGAATTACTTACCCATTTGCTAACTACCCGACTAGCCCATTAATCCCCCTAAGGTGAACCCTTCACCTTAGTCTTTCCCTAAATTGTTTTCATCTTTATTACTTAGCGATTACTTGTTTTTCCTTGTTTTTAGTTAACTTTCCAATCCATCATTTATTAGGCTAGAATAGGACGCGATCGAACTAGTAGTTGACCTCCTCCATCCTCGTGGATTCGACCCCTTTATACTACTTTTATTGGGTTATTTTTGATGTTTGTTTTGACGACGAAACCATCATCAAATGGCGCCGTTGCCGGGGATGGCGTAAGGAAACTCGTAGTTTGTTTTGTGTCTTAGATTTAGCCAAGTTACTTGTTGTTTTTGTTGGTTTTTAGTTGTTAGATTATTTGTAGAGTGCCTTGCATTATTGTCTTTCCCTAGTGTGCCCAAAAACACACTAGGAGTCTAACTTGTTTTTGAGTTGCTTTGAGTGCATGCCTAGGGGTGAAGGGTTGTTCTTGAGCCATCCGGAGCCCGAAAGGTTATTTAGGACTCTCCGAGCTAACACACTTGCTCGGGTTAGGAATTCAAGAAGAGTTAGCCATCAACAAGCCAATACTTCAATTGCTTCTACATCCACTCCAACAATCGATCTCCCACAAAACAACACCATTGAACCCATATTCGAAAACCCCTTCTACAATACATTACCAAATACACCACCCACAATACCTCAACAACAAAATCAACCACAAATGACGACTTTACGTGACCGTAACCGTCCCAACCACGATGATACCCAATCTCCAATCAATTTCGGTGTCTTGGCCCCAAATAATTTTGAGATTCACCCGGCTCAAATGAGTTCTATTGAGCGGGATAGCTTTGGAGGCCTCCCCGATGAAGATGCTCATGCCCACTTGAGAAAGTTCAAAAGTAGGGTAGGAATCATGAAAAGGAATGGGGTGCCCGAGGAAACCCTTTGCCTCATGTTGTTCCCATTTTCCCTCAAAGACCGGGCGGAGAGGTGGTTGAATAACCATCCTCCAAACACTTTCACTACTTGGGATGACTTGGCTAAGGAGTTTCTAAGTAAGTACTACCCCGCCTCCAAAACGGCGATGCTAAGAAATGAGATAACAACCTTCCAACAAGAGGATGGAGAATCCTTGGGAGAAGCATGGGATCGATTCATTGATCTTACTTGCCCGTTGCCCTCATCATGGAATTGCGGATTGGTATGTCACTCAAACATTCTATCAAACTCTCCTCCCTCAAACCAAGGCTATGGTGAATGCTTCCGCGGGGGGAAGTTTTGATCATTTGAATGACCAACAAGGGGCGGCATTGATTAAGAAGATGGTTGAGTCGGAGTCTAGCTATGGTACTAGTTCTAGAGGAAATAGCTTGAGGAGGAGTTCTAAGTACCCAAGTGAGAACTTCTCAAATGCGGATACCAATGCCAAGATTGATTTGCTCACACAAACTTTTACTAAGGGTTTTGCCGAGCTTCAAAAGGCTCAAAATCAAAGTCAAGGCCATCATGTGAATGAAGCTAGTGGGTCTTATGCACCTCCTATGGTGGAAGCTTATCAAACCCCCACTTGTGAAATTTGCAATGGATATGGACACACCTTTGAAGTTTGTGGGAACAATGTCTCTTATAACAATGAAGGTGCAAATGATTATCAACATGTGAATGCTTTCCAAGGTATCAACAACAACCCACGGCCCTCAAGGCCTCAATTCCAAAATCAAGGAGCTTACAACCCAAATTCAAATGTCTATCATCCAAGCTCAAAATTTCACCCAAACATGAGCTACAAAAGCCAAAATGTCTTAAACCCTCAACACACACAAACTCAACCTTCCAACCCTCCGGGTTTTTCCCAACCTAGAGGAGGAGGTCAATTTTCTAGAGGAAACTATAACAATCAATTCAACAACTCTCAACAAGGTCAAGGATCCAACCAATTCCAAAATCAACAACTTCAATGATCAAGGTTACAATAACCAAGGTAACTTCCAAAACCAAGGTAATTGGAATCAAGGTCAAGGAAATTGGAATCAAAATCAAGGGAACCAAAACTTCAACAATCAAGGCCAAGGTAATTTTTACCAAGGCAATCAAAACAATCAAGCAAGTCAAGGGGTTCCCGATCAATCTTTCCAAGGCCAAGGGTCAAATTTCAACAACAACCAAGGGTCAAATTTCAACAATCAAGGTTCAAGGGGGCAACAAGGAATTTTAACAACAACCAACAAGGAAACTTTAACAATCAAAGAAACAACAACCAAGGGTCGAGTAGTCGGAATGACTATGCTTTTGCCCTTCCTTTGACAAATCAACCCCACCAAGAGAATGATCCTTCAATAAGTGAAGTTTTGCAATTAGTCAAAAACATGGAAATCCAAAACAACTTGGCTTTGCAAAATGTCACCAATGCTCACAAGAAAGAGGTGAGGGAATTAGAAGCTAGGTTAGCTTCTCAAGCTTTGAACAATCCTCAAAGGCCTCCGGTAGGTCTTCTTGCTCAAGGAAAAAGCTCCAAGGATGCTTCATCAAGCCACCATGCATGTGCGGTGACTTTAAGAAGTGGACTAGTGCTTGATAACCCCTACATGGATATGATGAATGATGAGATTCCAAATGATGAGCATGTTGAGGAAGGAGAAGAATTTGAAGAGCCCATTTTGACTCCTACCTTGGAGTTAAAAGATGATGGAAAGGGTGAAGATGATCAACCCAAAGAGGGAGAAGAAGGGTATGTCGAAATTATGCCTTATGAAGAGGAGATGAACAAGGATGTCAATGATGACGGAGTAGAGGTACAACCACTAGCAAGAGCTAAGGTAACCAAGAAAACTCCCATTCCAAAGGTATCTTTTAGTTCTCCACTTGTTGTTTCCGATATCCCCTACCCCTCTAGAGCTTTGAAAACTAAGGAAAACTTCAAGTTCACCCAATTTAGAAAAATGCTTGAGGGACTTGAAGTGACCTTACCTTTCACCGATGTTATACTAAACATGCCCACATACTCAAAATTTCTAAAAGACATCTTGACTCACAAGAGGACTTTGGGTACCCCAGATGTTATGATTATGGAGGCGGAGTGTAGTGCTCTCCTCATTAATCCTAACTCTTTCAAAATGCCAAAAAAGCTTGGGGACCCCGGAAGTTTCTCTATCCCTTGTGTTGTGGGGGGAGTCATGATTTCAAGGGCATTATGTGACAATGGTGCAAGTGTAAGTGTCATCCCCTTAACTATTGCTAAAAGAATTGGACTTGAAAGTTTAACCCACACTTCTATGACTCTACAACTAGCGGATAGGTCCGTTAAGCAACCTTTGGGTGTGCTTGAGGACGTACCCGTTAAAGTTGGCAAATTTTTGATCCCCACGGATTTCGTTGTCCTAGATATCCCGGAGGATAGCCACACTCCCATCATCCTTGGTAGGCCCTTTTTGGCTACCGGAGGAGTCCTCATTGATGTGAGGGACGGGCGGCTAACCTTTAGGGTGGGAAACGAAACCCTTGAATTTAATCTTCCACATCTAGTGAAGGGACCAATGTTTCACAAAGCATGCTCGGTAGAAGTCAGAGAGGAAGTGATTGAGAAGATGCATGAAGAGGAGAAGTATGAAGAAGAAGCTCTACAAGTGGCACTCCATGATGAGGAGATGGGAGATGACCACGAGGTAGATGATGAACTAATGAAGAAGGTGGAGGGCCTTCTCCCTCCAAAGGTACAACTTAAGCCCTTACCTCCCTCACTTAAGTACTCTTTTTTAGGTGAGGGAGAGACTTATCCCGTTATCATTAATGCTAATTTGAGTGAAGGCCAAGAACTTGAACTTTTGAAAGTCTTGAAAACTCATAGGGGTTCACTTGGATATAGCATTGATGATATCAAAGGGTTAAGTCCTAATCTTTGCATGCATAGGATTGTCTTGGAGGAGGGTAGCAAACCTAAGGTAGATGGGCTACGTAGGTTGAACCCTAAGATGGCGGAAGTGGTTAAAAGTGAGGTTATGAAGTTGTTAGAGGCCGGGATTATCTACCAAATAACCGATAGTTCTTGGGTGAGCCCCGTCCATGTAGTGCCCAAGAAAGGAGGGGTGACTATGGTGGAACAAGAGGATGGGACTCTCTTAGCTTCTAGACCCGTGACCGGGTGGCGGATGTGCATTGACTATCGCAAATTAAATGCCGCCACCCTCAAAGACCACTACCCCATCCCCTTTATTGACCAAATGCTTGAAAGGTTAGCGGGGCATTCTTACTATTCATTTCTAGATGGTTATTCCGGGTTTTTCCAAATCCCCATACACCCGGAAGACCAAGAGAAAACCACATTCACTTGTCCCATAGGAGTTTATGCTTATAGGAGGATGCCCTTTGGGCTTTGTAATGCTCCGGGGACTTTCCAAAGATGTATGACGGCAATTTTTGCCGATTTTCTTGAGAAGAGTATGGAGGTCTTCATGGACGACTTTAGTGTCCATGGAGACTCATTTGATCTTGGGCTAATGAATTTGTCTCATGTTTTGCAAAGATGTGAGGAGCACAACCTCGTCCTCAATTGGGAGAAATGCCACTTTATGGTGGAGGAGGGGGTTGTGCTTGGGCACATCGTGTCTAAGAGAGGCATAGAAGTTGATATGGCTAAGGTTTCGGTAATAGAAAACTTGTCACCCCCTACAAATGTGAAGGGAGTGAGAAGCTTTCTAGGCCATGCGGGCTTTTACCGACGTTTCATCAAAGATTTTTCTAAAATAGCCAAGCCTTTAACTTCTCTTCTTCTCAAAGACACACCATTTGTATTTGATGAATTTTGCTTGAGTGCTTTTTGTAGGTTGAAGGAGGCTCTTGTGACGGCTCCCATAATCCGATCACCGGATTGGAGCCTTCCCTTCGAAGTTATGTGCGACGCCTCCGATTATGCGGTCGGGGCGGTGCTTGGCCAAGTTGTGGACAAGAAGCATCATGTAATCTACTACACAAGCAAAACTCTTGATCAAGCCCAAGTCAACTACTCTACGACGGAAAAGGAGATGCTAGCCATTGTTCATGCCGTGGAAAAGTTCCGGCAATACTTTGTTGGTGCTAAGGTTGTGGTATACTCGGATCACTCCGCTTTGAGACAATTGTTAGTGAAAAAGGATGCAAAGCCAAGGCTCTTGAGGTGGGTTCTTTTACTTCAAGAGTTTGACTTGGAAATTAAAGACAAGGCGGGGTCGGAGAATGTTGTTGCCGACCACCTATCTAGATTGACTACCGAAGATCATGGGTTGAAGGATGAGAGTGGCCCGATCAATGAGTGGTTGAGAGAAGATAGTTTGATGATGATAGGTGGTAAATCACCATGGTTTGCGGACTTGGCAAATTTGATTGTGAGCGGGTTTATTCCGGAGGAGTTGGATGCTAGAGCTAGGAGGAAGTTGAAGCATGACTCAAAACGCTATTTTTGGAATGACCCACATCTTTTTCGCAAGTGTGGTGATGGCATGTTTCGAAGATGTGTTCCTAGAGAAGAAGGTATGGAGATAGTTGATAGAATTCACAACTCGGCCTATGGGGGTCACCTTGGTACATCTCGCACCATTGCAAAGGTGTTACAAGGTGGTTTCTTTTGGCCATCTATGTTCAAGGATATCCACTACTTTGTCAAATCTTGTGATCGATGCCAAAGAACGGGGAATATAAGTCAAAGAAATGAGATGCCCCTTCAAAACATTCTTGAGATTGAGCTTTTTGATTGTTGGGGAGTTGATTTCATGGGACCATTCCCCAACTCTTGTGGGAATGAGTACATTTTGGTAGCGGTGGACTATGTGTCCAAGTGGATTGAAGCCGTTGCCACCCCAACAAATGATGCTAAGGTTGTTATCAAGCTCTTCAAAAACACTATCTTTCCGAGATTTGGGACCCCAAGGGTGGTGATTAGCGACGGGGGTTCGCACTTTAGGAAGAGCACTTTCAAGATCTTGCTTTCTTCCCATGGTGTCACTCATAAGACCGCTCTTGCCTACCACCCTCAAACTAGTGGGCAAGTGGAGGTCTCAAACCGTCAAATAAAAGCCATCTTGGAGAAGACCACTAGCAAAGGTAGAAAGGATTGGTCTCAAAAGCTTCCGGATGTTCTATGGGCCCTTCGCACCGCCTTCAAAACTCCCTCGGCACAACTCCCTACAAGCTTGTCTATGGCAAAGCTTGTCACTTGCCAATCGAGTTGGAGCACAAGGCATGGTGGGCCTTAAAAGAAATGAACTTTGACATTGATATGGCCGGAGAGCTACGTTTTCTCCAAATGAGTGAGCTTGAAGAGCTAAGACTTGATGCCTACGAGAGCTCAAAGATCTACAAGGAGCAAACAAAGAAATGGCATGACGCCAAATTGGTTGATAAAGATGTAAAAGTGGGGGACCAAGTCTTACTCTATAATTCTAGAGTCAAGTTGTTTCCGGGAAAGCTACGCTCGAGATGGTCGGGTCCTCTCAAAGTTATCGACATTTCACCGCATGGAGCTTTTGAACTTTGGAGCGAAGAAGGTGGTAATTTCAAAGTCAATGGGCATCGAGTAAAAAGATATTTTGATGGCGATGAAAAAGGAACGGTAGAAGTACTCTTCCTTGGGGATCCACTTCCCGAGGAGGAGTCTTGTTTGTAAACTCTTGTGAATTGATAGGTTTGGTGGAGTCCCTCAACAACCACCAATTTTTTGTATATAGCATGCATATTAGGAGTAGTTGTGAAGATTTGGTTTTGTGTACTCGGGTATTTCGTCTTTAGGAGGAAGATTTAGGTAGGTTTGAAACATTTATAGTCGGGTTTGGATCAAAACCGTATCATTGGGAATATGTTGGTATGGTCGAGTTTGTTGGTGACTTGGGTTTCTTTGGGGATTTGTCATGAATTTGAAGAAGAGGTGAAGACGAGAAGAAGTGCTCCAGGTCGGTCGACCGGCAGCCGGGGTGCCGACCGGCCCAGAGCACTCCAGTAGCACACTTTTGAAGATGGTGAATTAAACTGCAGGTATTCCAGGCCGGTCGACCGGCAGCCGGGGTGCCGACCGGCCTGGAGCACATTATACTAGAAGTTGAGTTTTGCAAATTTTTTGGCCTGTATTCTGTGTCGGTTGACCGGCGGCCGGTCTGACGACCGGCCCAGAGCACGCATGACTGAAATTTTGAAAGTTGAATTTTTTGAGCTGTGTTCCTGGCCGGTTGACCGGCGGCCGGTGTGCCGACCGGCCAGGAGCACCTGAACACGAGAAAAATCGAAAAACCAAAAAAATCAGAATTTTGTACTGGGTTCCAGGCCGGTCGACCGGCCCAGAACCCTACCCGAGAGCAATAAACACTCGTGAGCCCCCTTATTTCTTTCATTCTTCTTTCTTTCTTTACCTTTCTTCCTTCAACTCTCCACCAAAAACTTCACAAAAACTCCATTTAATCACCACAATACTCCATCACTACAACAACAAACCCAAAAATTAACCCACTACCTCAAATAAAATCATCCCCTACTTCAAAAACTTCATTTTTCCCCAATTTTTCCCTCTTTCGATTGAATATAACGAAAAACTCCATGGCTCAACAACCACCTAGGAAAAGAACAAGGGCTCAGCTTGAGGCGGAGTTGGAGGCTAGGCTCCAGCAAGTAACGGCGGGAATGGGTCCGGATAACGATTTTCCCGATATCGTCTTCGTAAGCGAAATCGCGAGAGGTAAATTTCAATGTTTAAAACGCAGAAACCTTCCCCACTCCCGTTTTATTTGTCGGAATACTATGCGAAACCTCGGCCTTGATACGGTCACTCTTGAGCTTTTCAAAGGTTTGGGGATGGGGGAACTCTACGGTCAGCACTTCCGTACTTACCCCCGTCTTACTTGGGAGTTTTTAAGTTCGTTTAGTCATGAGAAGGATAGGAATACGGGTATGGTCAAAATTGTTTCTTTTCGCCTTCTTAATACTGCATTTAACCTTTCCCTTGAGAAATTTTGTAAGGTTTTAGGGGTCAAATTTCATAAGTCATACAAAGTCCCCGAAAACTTTAATGTGAATGATGTTTGGACTGCTATCTCGGGAATGGAATTTGCGAAGGGAACTAAGAGGCCGGCAAATGCTTGCCACAATGCCCCTATTAGGTTTTGGCATCGGTTTATGGGTTGGACGTTGTTTGGAAGAGAGGAGTGTCACAACTTTAGGGCCGATGAGCTCTCGATTTTGGCGGCTTATTTGTTCCAAAAGCCGAATAAATTTGGGGTCAACATTGGTCACCATGTCGCTATCCACTTTCAGAAAATCTCCAATGACCCATTTAGCCCGACCGGAATCCATTTAGGGGGAATTGTCACCAAGATTGCCCATGTCCTTTGTAGAGATGCTCTAGATGAGCGTAATTTGAGGTGTTTAGGGGGATGCTCATTGTTGACGGAGGATTACATTTCAAAGAAGCTTGAGTGGGTAGTAAAGAGAGTTGAGGACGGGAAGACGTATTGGAGGATTCGAGGGGTTAATTCTATTCCCCTCCCGAATAGTGCGGCTATGAAAGTGGTTCCTGATAGCGCGCACTATCTTCTCCCCCTAGAGGAGGAGAACCCTCCACCACCACCTACTGAGGAAAACCCGGAAGATCCTTTAGCTCCAATTACCGCATTTAGGCGAGATCCTACTGCCCCCGTCACTACATATAGGAGAGAGGAGCAGGGCCCCACTTCCACCACCTTGCCTTATTTGAACCCCTTCTATCATCAGCAGCAGTGGCGTCCTTGGCCCAATTCATCCTAACCCGAGGCATCCACTTCCACCACTCCTAGTTACCCACCTTTGGATCCTTCCTTGATCCAGTTCATGGCCGATATGACTTTGGCCTCCGAGGCAGCAGCTACGGAGCGAGAGGCGGCGGCTAGGGAAAGAGAGGCGGCAGCTAAGTGGCGAGAGGAGGAGGCTCGGGATAGAGCTCTTTTGTCGCAGAGGATGGACAGGATGTATTATGACTTGGCTCTTGGCCAATACCCTTCTTACGATAATTGGTGTAGGGAGGGGTATAGGGAGCCAGTTGGCCCACATCCGTCCTATTTCATGTGGCCAGAGGGCGGGTATGACCAGGGTTCTAGGGTGTTCGGTGATTTCAATATTCAGCATGACTATTATTCTTCTGCACCGGTTTTTACTCAGCCGGTAGTTGATGAGGAGGAGGTGGACCCAGAGATTGCGGCACAGAATGCCGAGTGGTTTAACAGTATGGGTCCCCGGTTCGAGATTGTGGAGGGTGGCGGCTCTGGTTCGGGAGCCAGGGATGTAGATGCGTCTTTTGCAGAGGCCAGTCATGGCCAATTTGATACTACATCCTCTGATTTCACTGGATACTCCTGAGGCCGGAAACCCATGAGTATGATCCCTTTTAATCCAAATCTTCATCATATTTATATTTTCGCATGCATTTAGATAGTTGTATTATATCTTAGTTTAGTTATCCATTTAGTTGCATCCATTTAAGCTTGCATTAGAATTTAATTTTGTAACATATCGTCACATGTTAGCCTTGCATCCATATAGCGTAGTTGCATTTTGTTTGGTGTCATTTTTAGACTTTCCCGTGGTTGGTACCCCCATGAGGGGCGTGCATTTATGCATTTTACCGCCACGACGAGACTCCGATATGGCACACTAGACTTTCTGCGGGAGGTACCCCCATGAGGGGCTTGCATTTATGCACCTTACCACCGCAGTGAGACTCTAGATTAGCATATAGTGTAGTTCATGCATTTACTTAGAGCTAACCCTCATGTATATATTTTTCATATTGTGATTACTCTTCAAAAATCAAAAACCCCATAAACAAGTTTTTATTTTTCAAAATATTTAAAAACCCAAAAACATGTTATTTGGTTTGAATTCACCCCTCACACCATGTAAATGCTAAGTGTGGGGAGGGAATTCCCAAAAATTTGAAAAACCCAAAAAAAATTGTTTTGTTTTCCTTTTCTTTTTTCCCTCCTTTCATATTTGAGTCACTTACTCGGGGACGAGTAAGACTTAAGTGTGGGGAGGATTTTATTTCTTTTGTATATATCGTTGATTTTTGAAAAAAAAAACTGAAAAATGCCTAAAAATCGAAAAATTTGAAAATTTTCCAAAAAATATATGTTTAGATTAGTTTGTATATAGTTTATTTTGTATATATTGCCGTGTGTTTCTTTTTATCTCCATCCATAGGTGCGCCCCACATCATAAGAGGCACGAAAAAGGGAAAATGAAGACGCTTTGGTGAGATCTTTCCTATTTCTCTTCTCCCTTATCTCCTTTTCTTCTTATTTGAGGATGAGATGTGTTGATGACGATGGTGTGAATTTTGTTGATTGGCGTGTGTGCCACTTGTGTGCTGTTAGGAGATAGCATTAGCTTATGTGTCATATAGTCGGTTAGAGCATGTGCATTTAAGTTGTATATATGCTAGATTGCATCATGGCATATAGTTGCATTTAGAAAAATGTTTTAATAATTGTCTTTTTGGAAAACTTGTTGAATGTGCATAGTCCCTTTTTGCTACTTTTTTATTCATAAAGTGTTCATCTTAATCGTGGAATTTTAGACGCCCTGGGTTGTGCATTTTTAGTGAGTTTTAACCCGTCTACTAATGCCGAGTCACGAGTTTGCGCTTATTCCACCTCGACAACCTCGATTGATGTGAATATTCCGATGGTAGAAAGGATTCTTAGGTGACCGTTCTTGCTATGCAACCAACCATGATTCATTGTTCTTCCACTTTTGCTCAAAAAAGGAAACAAATCAAACAAGCTGAAAATATTGAGTCAATTATCATCTTTTCTTGTTTTCGTCGAGGAAGTGCAAAACGGAACTTCTAGGGATTCTAGTGGGCCCATATCTAGGCCCCCTTTCGATGCCACTACGGTGGGGATACCCCTATTGTTGGTTCCGACCGCATGTCCTTGACGGAAACCGTGTGCTTTCATGCCAAAAATTGCAAACCAAAATGCAAATCAAAAAGAAAGAAAAAGAAAAAGAAAGCAAAGTGTGAAATGAAAAGTTTTGCAAGCACTTAGACTCAAATCTCAATTTCCTTTTATCCTTCTTGAATCATTTGCCTTTGAAGTTGCATAGTGAGACGGGACGACCCTTGTGTCTCATTTATTTGAGAAACGTGAATTCCATATGCTATTGTGCTTAATAACGTCACGAGGATTTCATTTCCATCTTCCATTTTATCGCTTTTGGCCAAGCAAATAGTAGACGGGGTTCAAAATTATCATTAGACTTGCACCGCTAGGAGGCGAATATTTTTCCATGCTTTATGATATTAGTGGCTTATAAGGATCATGCATTATTTAGACGGTTTTCCTTTTAGATATTTCCGTCACATGGATGAGGCATGTGATTTTTCTTTTGTTAGATGCATCTTTGTCGTGTTCTTACGTGTTTTTCATTTGGATGCGTCGCGATTTTGAGCAAGCCCCTACTTGCCTTGCAAGGAGGTACTCTACCTCATGAGTATCTCGTTGTGAGTTGAAGGGACGGAGGAGGCCCGTTAATTGCCTACCGTCGGATATTATTAGTAGTTTAGGTAGTAGTCTTAGTATTAGTGTAGTGTTGAATAAGGGTACTTATGGGTCTCGAATTTTGTTTACTTACTCGAGGACGAGTAAGTCTTAAGTGTGGGGAATTTTGATAAGCATTTATTTAGTCACATTTTCCCCTCATTTTCGTCCCCATTTTGGTCCGTTTACACGGATTTGCGTGCCCTTAATTGCATTTTGCTCCCCGATTTCCCGTACTATGAATGTCGGTCTTAATTTGTAGGAATTAAGGCGGAAATGAAGAAATCGGAGCAACAAGGTCTTGCATGAGTCGGGATTCGAAGATGAGGTGAAGAAGTGAAGAAAGCATGCCCAGGTGGTGCAGGCCGGCCTTCTGACCGGCGGCCGGTCCACCGGCCTAGACCACAACTCCACAAGTGAAAGAAGAATTGAGAAGGAAGAAAAGGCCCAGGTAACGCCGGCCGGTCGACCGGCGGCCGGTCGACTACCCGGCCTGTGCATACACCAGAAGGCCATGAGAGTGAAAATGTGTTCCAGGCCGGTGGGGGACCGGCGGCCGGTCGACCGGCCAGGACCCCCATTTTTCCATACTTAGTGAATTTTTGAGGATTTTGAAGACGAAGAGGCTGAAGTCACTGATGTGCCCCAGGCCGGTCAGAGGCCCGGCGGCCGGTCGACCGGCCAGGAACGCAACATCGCAAAATCCGCCTTCTCTTCTAATTTCTTTCTTAATTTTGGAGAGACCTATATATACCCTTCCCCTAATGTTTTGTAAGCAGTTTTTACATTCCTCTTAGCACAAAACCCTAGATATTTGTAGCCTCTATTAAGTACTAATTACTCTCCTAATCTTTCCCTAATTAAGCTTAGTTTCTCATTTCAAGTTGCTAGATCTAGTCTTTCATTTCAGTTTTGGGTTTGTATTGAGGATTCTAAGGGTGAAGACATTCTCCCTCTTCTTTATATACAAGCTTGTTGGTATTAAATTTCTCATCTTTTTTATTGTTTATGCAATTAATTTCCATTTCTAGTTTATTGTTTATCATTTGATTGTTTTAATTGTTCATCTCATAGCATGATGTTTATTGAACTATTTCTTGCCTTTAGTGCTTTGATTCTCCTTAGTATGTGTGAGTAGTTCCCCTCTAGGGTTTAGGGGGAGCCTAAGGGAGGATTATGTGGGGTATTGGGTTGGTTAATTAGTAAGTATGTGGTAAATAATTTGGGTATTGCTCATATGAACACTAAGTGTTTGATGAAATGTGTAAACGAAAGTTGCCCATTTTATCAAGCATGGTTTGATTATTTCTTAAGCGACGGTGGTAGAAATGATTAGACTAGTGTTTATATGGGTGATTTGAGACAAATGCGATGGCTTTGTTGATGATTATCGATTGTTGAGACATTAGCAATTGATTTTACTCGAATTACTTACCCATTTGCTAACTACCCGACTAGCCCATTAATCCCCCTAAGGTGAACCCTTCACCTTAGTCTTTCCCTAAATTGTTTTCATCTTTATTACTTAGCGATTACTTGTTTTTCCTTGTTTTTAGTTAACTTTCCAATCCATCATTTATTAGGCTAGAATAGGACGCGATCGAACTAGTAGTTGACCTCCTCCATCCTCGTGGATTCGACCCCTTTATACTACTTTTATTGGGTTATTTTTGATGTTTGTTTTGACGACGAAACCATCATCATAAGCCCTAGTTTATTGCCTCTTCTTCGGGATTCTTCCTTTTATCCGGACTGACTCTAATCGTGATTTTGATGATGTGATGAATATGCTATGTAAAAATAGTAAAATTGTCCTACATCGTAAAATTAACACAAGGTAGGTGATCCCATATTATATATAGGAATTATCCTTGAACCTTATTTATCAAACTAAAATCTTTTAAGTATTGTCTTAGAGGTCTCTTAAAAGTTTGTGTATTATTATCTCCACAAATGTTAAATTTACATCATTAAAAATTAGATTAGAAAAGTATTATTGTAACAAAAATTAGGAAGTTAATATAATTAGATTCGTGATAAAAAAAACCTGCATAGTATAGAAACTCATATTATTTGCGCATATTTGGTGTAAGTTTTAGTATATTATTTGTCCCACATTGAAAAATAATGTAGGTGTGGTGAATATATTACCTATAAATAGTAGAATTGTCCCATATCAGATAATTATCATAAGGTAGATTATCTTATGATTACAAATGGAAATCATATGAAAGTTTCAACCCAAAATCTTTTGAGCCTCTTATATATTACTCCATCCTATTCACAATAACATTCCCCCTTTCTATTTTCATCTATTCACAATACCTTCCCCTTTCCTTTATTGATAAATTTTTATACTTATTTTAATCACAATACCCCACAATACCCATACTTTATCTTATTTTAATCACCTTACCCCACAACAATAATTATTTTAATCACTTCACCCACAATAATACCCCACAATACATTCCCTCTCTCCAATCACCTCACCCCACCACAATATTTTACCTTATTTAATTACACACCCTTAATTTTTGGTCCATTCTTGAATGAGGAAAGTTACCCCGAATAGGAGGGAGTATCTTACAGAGTTCTTAAAAGTTTGCATTATAATTTTCACTATGGTGAAATTTATATCATTAAATATTAAGTTTTGAAAAGTATCATAAATAATAAATTTGATGGTAAACTATTTAATGTGTTATTTGTCCCACATTGAAAACCAATGTAGGTGTGGTGACTGATGAATATATACTACGTATAAATAGTAAACTTGTCTTACATTGAAAAGTTATAATAAGGTGGAGTGATCATAAATATGATCATCGCACGGGCTTTTAAAATATATTTTTATATTGTTAATAAATGACTTTGAAAATTTAATAAACGACTTTTAAAATATTTTTTTATTATTCTAATATTAATATAATGGTTTAGTAACAGTTAAGAAATAAATATTATTTTAGAAAAATAAGGTGTACTACTTAGTTTGTTATTGGTCTCACATTGAAGAATAATGTATGTGTGGTGAATATGTTACCTATAATTCTATAAAATAGTAAATTGTCTCACATCGAAAAATTACTATAACATAGGGTGATCGTATGATTATAAATAGGAGCCATACTTGAACTTAGGTATAAATCCATAATTTTTTAAGTCTCTTAAGTATTGTGTTGGAGAGTTTTTAAAAATTTGTATTATAATCGTCACAATAACGAAGTATCATAAATAATAATTTTGATGATAAACTAATTAATGTGTTATTAGTCCCACATTGAAAAATAATGTATTTGTGTTAAATATATATACTAAGTGTAAATTATAAAATTATCCAATATCGAAAAATATTATGAGGTAAAGTGATCATAAATATGAGATTATAAAGAGGAGTCATTTTAATCTCTTAAGTATTGTCTTAATAAACTCTTAAAAGTTTGTATTATTATCTCCACAATAGTAAAATTTACATCATCAAACTTAATTTAGGAAAGTATCATAAATAATAATTTAGGAAAATATTATAAAAGTAATAATTTTGATGGGTATTATTGCTTAATAAGTTATTTGTCCCACATTGAAATATAATACAAGTGTGGTAAATATATAACTTATAAATAGTATAATTGTCCCACATCGAAAAATTATCATAAGGTGGGGTGATCCTATAATTATAAATAGGACTCATCTTTGGAACTTGGATATCAACCCAAAATATTTTAAGTCTCTTAAATATTGTTTTAGAGAACTCTTAAAAGTTTGTATCCAGAATAGTGAAACTTACATTATCAAAAGTTAATTTACGAAACTATCATAAAAAAAAATAAACTGAAAAATCGTTTATTTATCGTAATATAATTTCCTATATTCTATTCAAGTGATGATTATAATTTTTATATAAAAACTTTTACATTTCTTTTGACAAAAGAAAATATTGTGAAAATGAGTCATTCTTCGAACTTAGATATTCACCTAAAATCTTTTGAATCTCTTTATTATCTTACCGAGCTTTTAAAAGTTCGTACTATTATCTCCACCTTAATAAAATTTACATCACCAAGATTAATTTAGAAAAGTATCATAAATAATAATTTAAGAATGTATCGTAAATAATAATTTTAATGGTATACTACTAAATATGTTATTTGTCCCACATTAAAAAATAATGTAGGTGTGATGAATATACTACGTATAAATAGAGGAATTATCCCACATCAGAGAAATATCATAAGTTTGGATGATCATGCGATTATAAATAGGAGTCGTCATTGGAACTTAGATTTCAACCCAAAATCGTTTAAGTCTCTCAAATATTGTTTTAGAGAGCTCTAAAATTTTTATATTAATTATGAAAATAATATAATTAGATTCGTGGTAAAAAAAAAAAATGCTACAGTATAGACACTCATATTATTTGCACATACTTGGTGTAATTCTTAGTATATTATATATCACTCCTTGAAAAATAATGTATGTGTGGTGAATATACAAATCTTTTGAGTCTCTTAAGCATTGTCTTAGAGAGCTTAAGTCTTAGGTATCTTGAATCAATTTTCGGGTGAGAATATACATCAAATATAACTTGAGTTCTGACAAGGTTGGTAAAATATGTTTAAAATAGAAGTTGAATCAATATAGCAATATAATTTTCTTAAAAATTACGGCGTATATTTTATTATAGTCTTAAGACTTCAAAAGTTTATTTTTATAAATTAATTGTTATAGGAAAATTATGAAAATGACATTAACGTAAACCCATGCATCGCACGGGTATGAAATCTAGTTTAAAGTAAACTAAACTGAATTAAACTAAACTGAATTTAATAAAACCGAACTAAATCGAATCGAGACCATGACGTAAGTCATTTTGAGACTTTACGATAATGTAAGTGTTGGACTACTCCAAACCACGGGTAAGACAGCCGACGCAAACCCGAAACATGAAAAAGAGGGAAAGCAAAAATAGGTACGATGGGGTAGACCACACCAGAGAATGAGCCAACCCGAAAATTAAATTACGCGTATGACGCCATCCCCTCCATAATCACTCACTTCATTTTCTTTCTTCATTAATACGAAGTATCTCACAATCTCTCACATTTGAATCATAGTACAACATTCTTACTTTGCTTCTTTCTTTCTTTCTTTCTTATCGTTCCTTCATTCCTTCCTAAATATCGTCCATATTCATCGTAACCCTAACTTTAACATTCTCTATCTCCTCCTTCATCCGCCATTGTTGAACCTCTCAATATGAACTCCAGGAAGATGCTTAATGACGGACAACCTGATTCCGCCGTCGACGACAACAACGACGATCACTACGATTTTGATTTGTTCGTTATTGGCGCTGGTAGCGGCGGCGTTCGCGCTGCGCGGTTCTCTGCTAACTTCGGCGCTAAGGTTTTTCGTCATTTTCCTCAATTTTCGCATTTTTACTAATCTTATTTGTTGTTTTTATTCCAGTCTATATATTATGATATTGCTGTTTTTGTGTTGTATTGCGAATAACTTGTGTTAATTTCTATCTTTTCATTTGTTATTTTCGTTGTGATTTTTTGTTTTTCATCTGTTTTATTGGAGACACGATTGTGCGATCTTTTATATTGTTTTTAGTTAGTGATTGTTGTTAAGAGATGAGATTTCATTATCACAAATTCTCATTTAAGACGGTTACTATACGAATCCCACTTGTTGCCGGGGAAATACCATAAATACGACGGATAGGTCTTAAGCAAGACTTATTGTTTCATTATATGAATGTTGATTTGAATCATTCTTGTATCTAGTGATGATTGCTGTTCCTTGTGTTGTATTGTGAATTCGGTACTCCTAACAATGGATGTGCAATATGGTGTGTTTGTTGCCGAGTCTATCAAGTGATTTGATGGAGTTGTTGATTGAATGAATGGTTGATTTTTGCAGTTGCGAGTATTTACTCTGTTTCTTATTGTTTATAGGGATTTATTTCAGAATAATAACTGTACTTACGGAACTTGCTATAAATTGTTATTTTGTTAAGTCGTATGGAACTTTGGATTGACGTGATGATGTTTAAAGGTGTTCGTTATTGTTTGGTATGATGCTTTGGAAATAGATTATTGAAAGAACGAACACACAAAATCGGGGAAGTGGTAATTAAACCCCTTTACTTTGATGAATTGTGAAATATAGCCCCTAAGTTTTAATTGGAGTGATAGACCCCCTTACCTTTTCCAAAATGTGAAATTAAACCCTTTTGCTTTGTAGTTCCGGACCGGAATTGCCGAGCAAAAGGGTTTAATTTCATATTTTGGAAAAGGTAAGGGGTCCATTACTCCAATTAAAACTGATTTCACAACTCATCAAAGTAAAGGGGTCTAATTACCACTTTCCCGAACAAATCGTCTGATTTTTGGTCTCGGTAGTTAATATCTTCATGATGTGATCAAAGTTTTATTGCTCAATTTATTACTCCCTCCGTTTCATTTATTTGTTTGCCTTCCTTATTCTTTGTATTTTATTTAAAGGTAAACAAATGATAGATACGGAGGTAGTGTATGAGATAACTATGAGACCATCCTATATACTTAAAAACGAAATGAGAAATATCAGTTAGTAAATGGTTGTTACGACGGCGTCAGAGTGAGGCTGTCTCGAGTTGTTGTTTTTATTTGCCTATTTACTGAATAAGTAACTTGATTCATTGCCATTTGTGAAGGTTGGAATCTGTGAACTTCCTTTTCATCCGGTTAGCTCTGAAGTTATTGGGGGAGTTGGTGGAACGTAAGTTTCCCTTTGACCTTTGTCAATTAAACTTTTTAACATAATAGATTCATCACTTCTTACGTTTATCTTGATAGTAATGTCGCATCTGTGTTTTCCTATTATTGCCGTTAAATGTGCGTTTAAAAATGTTTTGTTCGTTACTTTGTTTTCTAGATGTGTTATCCGTGGTTGTGTACCAAAAAAGATTCTGGTGTATGGGGCATCCTTTGGCAGTGAACTTGAGGTAAGAATTTTGTTTTCTCTCTGTTTGTCTGTAAGATCATAAGTATGTACTTTTGTGAGCTGCCATCTATTGTGGAAAACACGGATACTTGGTTTGCATGTGTCGGTAGCTAGATGAGCTTACTAAAAACTATTATGTATACAATCCCTGTAATCTAGTCCTGGATTATATGAGGTTCAAGCAAGCTGTTGTCTGAATACTTTAATCTAGCTAATTTAGTGATGTTAGATGCGACTTGCAAAAAGCTGTTATCAATATAATACTTGCTCTGATTCTTAGGCATTGCTCCACCGACACTTGTACAAAGATTAAGGAATGTTTATTGGTTTGAGTGAGTGGTGGATCTCCCCATCTCAACATTGAATTTTAGGCACACAAAACATGCTCAAAATGAAATGGAGCAATTCTAAGAATAGGCCAAGTAAAATATGGCGCAATTCCTAAGAATTAGAGGTAGTATTTCCTGTATATGGATTAAGAATTTGGCTATTTATAAAGAGTCACATTTGACTTATGTTTTGTTGAACTTTGGAATGGTGAGGACTTGAGGAGTTAGGCGATTATCTATCATCATTTAATTCTAAGCTGATAGAAGTTGAACGCTTGAGAAAAATAGAAATTCATTTTCTGCTTACCTTCTAGTGTAAACAACTATAGTACCCTTAGTTACCAAAGCGGAGGAAGAAGCTTTCCTTGAGCTAATCATTTAGGTGTCTCCTCTATTTGGCCATAAATTATTCTATGTTGTAGTCTTGTAGCTGCTGCTGCTGCTTTTCTTCAACTGTCACGTGCTCTATAATTTTGGCGTCTCTCTCATTTTGGAATCTTATATCTTGCCGAGTTTGTGCATTTATGTTCCTGTCCCTCTACGATCATGATTTTATAGGATGCAAAAAATTATGGGTGGGAGTTGAATGACAAAATTGACTTCAACTGGAAAAAGCTTTTGCAGAAGAAGGTGAGTTCTACTATGATTTCTTTATTTTCTTCATAGCTGAAAATGAGATGTTATTCCCTGAATCTGACTTGTCCGGTTCAGATAACAATCATAACATGCAGATTCATGATCGGTTTTTTGTATTCATTACATGCTTCATAGTTTTTTTTTCTAATCAACCCTCTCTAAACTTGTGACGTCAAATCCAGACTGATGAAATCATCAGGCTAAACAACATTTATAAGAGATTGCTGTCAAATTCTGGAGTCAAGCTATATGAAGGAGAAGGAAGAGTTGTTGGTCCTAATGAAGTGCAAGTGATACAGCTAGATGGCACAAAGTTATCCTATTCAGCAAAGCACATATTGATTGCAACTGGAAGCCGTGCCCATAATCCTGATATCCCTGGACAGGTGGTCTTCCTTTCTTTTTGGGCATACGTAGTTGCATATTTTTATGATTTTATGTTGTAAGACTGTTTTAGAATTGACACACGGCTCTCCTTCGCCTATCTGTCGTGTCAGTTGTGATTATGTGATTTGGTGAAATAACAGTGGTCTCTTTTTGATGATTTGCTCTCTATGAAGTATTCCCTCTATTTTGTTGATTCAGCGCCATTAGCCCGCTTTTTCTGAGGAAAGAAGTGGGTCCATGGGGTAATTCAAATTAAAAATGCAGAGCGTAATATTTTGAATCCTTTTACCTTCTTGTCTGGAAGAATAAATACTTTTAAGCGTGTTATATGACTGCCTTAGTAGTAGCTTCTTTGTTCTTTGACTGGTCTGAAATATATCATCTTCTACTTATCTGGTTTATTTTGACCTTTTAGGAGTTTGGCATAACGTCTGATGAGGCATTGAGCTTGGAGGATCTCCCTAAGCATGTAGTGATACTTGGGGGAGGGTAAGTGTAAGAATGAGGCACAACCATTGTCAAATGCACCAATGGTTGGACAGAGGCTTGTTTTTCCCCTACCATGATTAAAGTTGATTTTTGTCTATCTAATGGCTGTAATTAATGGCGTAATTCATTTCTTCATTCAGGTACATTGCTGTTGAATTTGCTTCTATATGGCGTGGGATGGGCTCCACCGTGGATCTCTGTTTCAGGAAGGAGCTTCCATTGAGGTACTTGAACTATTAATTTGAGGGGATGGTGCACATGTTTTGCTTTCATAGAGTTGAATGTAAGCAAAACATCTACTTGCCACTCTTTGAGGGCTTAAACTTTATTCTAAAAACTTTGATTGGATAGAAGGAAGTTGTTTTAAAATATAAGGAGATACTTGCAGTACGTAGATGATTTTATGCTATTGAGGTCACATTCTATCTAAAATACTTTGCTTTGACAGTTTTTATAAGTTCTGTATGGGCACTCTAATAATTTAGCTTCAGTTTTCTCGTTGCAACCAACATAGAAGCTACATCAGAGAAACACAATGACATAGACAATACTGGGCTCTGGGATTCTAGTCCTAAGAAGTATTTGAGGTTGGGTGAGAGAGAAGCTGAAACACGAAATAAATTTGGTAACCACATCTGAACAAGTCATTTGCTGTAAATAAGTAAATTTAGCTCTAATGCAATCCCACCTGATCCTCTGCAACTCTATCCTTCTCCATTTTTGACGTAAAACTGGTCCAAGATAGCTTGAGGGCTTGACTTCTTACGTTTTTTTTCTTTTCTTTTGTTTGTGGGAGACATCCTTTGGTGTCTCTTTGAGTTAGGAAGTCAAAGCAGCCCTCCCTCAGTGTTAGTCAGTTTTATTTTGAAGCAATGGGAGTAAACCAACTCTGATAGAGGTTGTGTAAGTATGGGCAATTTGTAACATGTAGCGCTCCTCTGGAATCTTGTATTATCTCATCCTTAATTTTTGAAAGTCCTTTTGGTTCAACTTTAAGCGAATGCCGTTTATTGTATGTATATAAGGTTTTTATTATTTCAATGCATCTGTAGAGGCTTTGATGATGAAATGAGGGCTGCTGTAGCAAGAAATTTGGAAGGAAGAGGAGTTAACTTGCATCCTAGAACTACTCTGACAGAGGTTCTCTACCTTTCCAGTTTTTTCCATTCTATGATGAATCTGTGGTCCATTTTTTGTTTGTTATGAAGTTCAAGCATTGATTGTGCGTGCAGGTGGTGAAAACTGACAATGGCGTTAAAGTTCGTACTGATCATGGTGAAGAGATTGAGGCTGATGTTGTGCTTTTTGCCACTGGTACTTCCTTCACCCTTTTTGGGATTAGTTCATAAGAATAAATACAAAGACCACTGTTGTTGAAGGAATTATATAGGGTTGTTTTCAGCCATCATAAATATATTGATTTCAAGCTTCTGATGTGTGTCCTGTGACTCTTGTGAATATAGAAATACTGACAACTGATCAGTGGGCTTTGTATTTTATGTCTGCCTGTTTTCTGATGGCTTATATAAGTTCTGAATTCCTTGGGTTTGCTCTAGAATATTAGATGGTCTGGGTCTAACAGTAAGCGTTTTGGTTAATAAATAGAGTATCCAAAGTGTTAACTTCTGTTCGTTCATTATTGGTTAGTCTTGTCTGCTTCTTAATCTAGACATGCTCCCTTAAGTAGGATCTGGGGAAGGAATTTCTTTCCTGATGCTGGACATGAAGAGGTGTCATTTTAATATACAAGAGAGCAGCAGCTCACGGGGATCACAATAAATGTGTTTCACTTATCTTCCGTTAGGAATCCCAATGGTTGAGAAATTGATAGAGATAAGTGGCTTCTACTTTTTGGGGTGTAAAGATATAGATGTAATGATCCCTATTAGTTGTGATTTTGAAATACATGGAACTTATAAGAGGGATATCTGGGGTTTTGTGGTCTTATATAATGAATTTGGTGCATCCATTTAGAGCTAATTCTGCTTTGCCAGTAAGTGATGAGGAGCTTTTGTGATGATTGAAATGAGTGAGACTGTAACAGTTTCAGGCTATGGCCAGTGGTTATATGGGTTTGAGTTTATGACGCTTTTCTTTTGGGAATACTCTGAACTATTGCGAGGCTTCTCAAAATACTCCAAACTATGTTTGAACTACCAATAAACCCAACTATTACTCACCTTCCTTTTAAACAGAATTGGTGTATTCTTAACCTGATTTAGCAGGTTACATTTAGCTTAGTCCCACCCTTTTTTCCTTTTACCATATCTTCTTCACTCTCCCTTATTACTTCCCTATAACTTTTTTTTTATCAATTTTTCTATTTCTCCTCCATATAGGCTCACAATATTCTAGGAGTTCATTCAACTTCTCTTAGAATTTCCGAGCCATAATCTTAACGTTCCAATTAATCCAGCCTAGTGTAGTCTCAATTTTACTTTAAATCATATCCATATCCTCGGTTCAGAGCTTCCCTTCATAGTCTTTCAGTGTTTAGAAGTGATCGTAAACACAAGTCTCCAGATCATAGAATGTTGTCTTACGAGAGTGTAGTTTGGTTGTCATAAACAGTAGGTACCTTATTGCCCTTTCTTGGTGCTGCAACATGATGATTAGAAGTGATCAATGAGCAATAAGGGTGTAATTTATTAATCATCAATGATACAAAGATTGAAAGATGGTATCTGACAAAGATCGTTTAGAAGTGATCAGTGAGGAATAATGGTGAGGACCATCAATGGTGTCTTGGAGAAGGCTTTAATGGGGATTTGGTGGGAAGGTAAGGGAAGAGGTAAAAAAAATTAAGATAGAAAAGAAAATGAAAGGTTTAAAAAGGTTTTAGAAGAAAGGTTACCTGCTTAATAGGTAGCCAGTCAAGCTATTGTAATATAAGAGAATGAGGGTAATTGTCCGGTTTATTTGTAGTTAAAATGAAGTATGGAGTATTTTGAGCAACACGCTCATAGTTCAGAGTATTTCTATCAAATAATCATTTCTTTTATGGTAGAGTGGTACTCAATACTCATAGTGTCTCGCCGAAAGTCATCGTAGAATGGATAAGTATTACAAGTAACTAATAAAAATGTTAGAGTCCTTTGCAGCGGGCTTATAGAATTAGGTGCATGAGACCGGTCCACAAGCAAGTGAGGTTCTATCCTAAAACCAATTGGTGTTAGGAGGAGTAGCCCACGTACTTATAAACTAGCCCCTTCACTTGTATTCTACCAATGTGGGATAGTGCCCCTCACACACATATGGGAAAAGGCCTCAACAAATGTATTTAGAGATACTTCACTTAGGGTGGGATGGTTGTTTCAAATATAATAATATTGCAACTTTTAGGTAAAAAATGACAAAGTTGGGCAATTACCCCCCTCCCAAAAAGACTTATTAATCAGGACTAGAAAAATGATTGATGCTGGGAAAGTCCGTTGATAGAGTTCAAATGTGTTGGGAGTTGGGACAAGCTAAAGACAATATGAAATCCATCTCTTTTATGGTGGGAATAATATTCACATTGAAAAGAGGGAAGTGATCAAATGTGTTGGGACAAGCTAAGACAATATGAGACCTATCTCTTATGGTGGGAATATTTTTCACTTTGAAAAGTGGGGATTGGCATGGGAATCTATTGCTCGTTACACCTCTGGGTGGTTATAGGTTACTCACCTGTTATCTGAAGAACAAGGACCTTTTTTTTTCTTGTTTGTTCCTTACTAGGGTACCTCCAATCATTTTGGGATTAAGGATTTAAGGGTATTATCAATTATGTTGTTGTTGGGGACTAGGGCAATGCTCGTTCTAGCAGGCTTTTCCTTTATACCTTATCACGTTTCAGGTGTCCTTGATTTTTTTATAATAATAATAATTTTTCTAAATACTTGTTTGGTTAAAAAGGTCGTTCTCCTAATACAAAGAGGCTGAATTTGGATGCTGTTGGCGTGGAACTTGACAGAACAGGAGCTGTGAAGGTTGTATTTATATTCTTCTTCCTTGATTTCCATTTTATCTGTAAATTGGTGTCATTATTTTGTATTATTGAAAAAAATGTGTCCGCTTTAGCTGTGACAATGGGTAGTCCTGAAAGAAGGAAGTGGTCGCTGGTTGTGATGAGTAAGAATTGAGAGAGATTGGAGTGGCCAATAAACAAGGCTTGCTAAAATAGGAGGTAGTAGGTACTCAACGAAGAACAAATGAACAATAGTGAGAGTGTGGGAGTGTTGGAGAACAAGGGATGAAGGGAAAAGAGTTAGGTGTTCGGTGACAAGGTGTGATCGGCGGACATGGATGGTCAGTGGCTGGAGTCAGTTGGAGGAGAAAGATTGATGTTGGAGGAGGTGATGGTGGACCTGGTGGTTGGTCTTGCCTGATGGTTAGAGGAGGTGATTGTTGGCTGGAGGTTTGGAGGTTTGGAGAGGTTTTTTAATTTGTAGGTTAGTTAATTGGATGTGTTATCTTTAGAAGGTGTTGGATTAGAGTCTTAGATATTAGTAGCTTAGTTATGGTAACCAGGCAAAATAGTAATTTATTATTAATTAATCTCCATCAAGCGAAGAAAAAAAGTGGGTAGAGCAAATAGTTTCTTATGACAAAGGAATGTGGGAGAAATAAGAAAAATGAGAGTGTTTTTCTTAGAAATTAATGGGACTCTATACACCAATATGTTTTCGAGCAGCTTTTCCTAATGAAACTGTACCTGCTCCTAGGGAAGGAAAATATGTATTGGAGCCCAGTGAACTGCATTTCTGACCAGCTGACAATCACATAATGACATTCGTGAGCTCTTTCAGATTACATTTCACTATTTCAGGGCTTGTGCTAGTTTGAAACTTATGTGAAAGGATAGCATTTCAGAACTGAAATTGTTTAAATGGGCTCTATTTGAAGTAAGGAGTATGTGTGATTAGTCAGCCTTTAACGTTCTTTTGGGTTCTAGTTTCTTTTACGGGTAGAGGGTGTGCTTTTATTGTTTTACCAGTTCGTACTCAACTTTGATCCTTTTCTTTTTTAAAGAAACAAAATTTCAAATTCAGTTTGTTATTGATTTCGCGGTTCCATATGATGGATTGATGATATTATGTAGCTGGATGAATCAAGTTCTCTTTAAAATTGAGGATTTTGTAGGTACTCTTGGCAAGTATGATCTATTATATCAGTTGGTATGGTATTAAGGGGGTGTTTGGTTGGGGGAGTTGGAATGGAGTGGAATGGATTTGAGTCATTCTAGTGTTTGGTTGGGGCATTTTGGAATGGAATTAGGATCTTGATGGATTCTAATTCCACCCCAATCCCTTGGATTCCATACCCACCTTCCTCATCAAGTTTCTAACTCCATTCCCTTCTCCATGCAGTTCTAGAGTGAACCAAACAATAATTAATATGTATGGGGTTCTAATTCCATTCCACCATGCTATCTCATTCCATTCCAATCTATTCGGACCTTTTGGACCAAACGCCCTCTACATGTCGGCTATGGCATTGCATTTCGGCCGTTTTGGAGGTTGTGGAGGTTTCCATGACTTCATTTGAGCTGCAATGACTGGGATCAAGCTGTGACGCTTGAATCCAAGATCAGGTCTTAAACTGAGATTTAATACCATATCTGCTGGTCTGTTAATGCTCTGTTGGTAGTGAGCTGATTAGTACTTTGCTCTCTTGTCATTAATCTTTTCTTTCAGATGACAGGACTGTAACCAATCGAATCATGTAAAATGATGATACTTTGTTTGCTCTGGAGTCTGGAGCCATATTCTCCTTAATGATCTATCCTCGTATTTATTCAGCTTTGTGAAGGCATTTGGTTTTCGTTTTTGCTTAGCGTATTTCTTTCTGTGTAGGTTGATGAATATTCACAGACCAGTGTACCAAGCATTTGGGCTATCGGTGATGTTACAAACCGAATGAACCTTACACCCGTGGCTTTGATGGAAGGAACTTGTTTTGCTGTATGGTTATATGCCCGCTCTTACTTGTGTACTTTTGCTGAATCTCAATTATATGCCAGCTCTTACTTGTGTACTTTTGATGGAAAAAACTTGTTTTGCTGAATCTCAATTAAATATTAGATGTACTTTTGTTAATCTTTTCACTTGTCAGCAATTTAATGGTATTTTTTGTCTTCAGAAAACGGTATTCGGGGGCAAGCCGAGCAAATCTGATTACAGTCATATACCATGTGCAGTGTTTAGGTATGTTTTCCCGATTTCTAATGTGTGTAGTTATTTTCTGCAACTTTCTAGGTCAACTTGTCTCTCTGCAAGTTATTACATATTTGTCTGCAATCTGTCTACCTGGTCTCAAAACATCAGATTAAGTGTATTCTACATTTGTTATTTTGATTAATTTTCCGCCATTGACTTGTGCAATTTTAAGATCGTCAAATATTCAATCTGTTTCAACTATTCAAATTTCTAAATGTCTTCTCTGTTCTCTGAAAAAAGTGGATTTACTGTGGATAGAGTACCCTGGTCCTATCGAAAACTAAATACATGCATGTTCGCTTTAATGATTGTAAGTGTGAAAGAAGAGGGTCAGTTGCCTTTGTGCTCATCATTCGTGTATCTTCTCTATGTAAAAAATTTGCAAGAGATGTATTACGTGGGCCATGTGGCAACACTGAAAATCTTGCAAATTTACCTCAAAAAAGGATCAGTATTAATAACTAATAAGTATGAAACTATGCATAGCTGTGATAAGCAGTACAATGGCCAGCTTTGTTTGTGCTAGTGTTGAATAATGTTGCTGGTAAGTAGTACTCGTAATAGTTCACTAGTAAATAATGTCGGAAATATGTCTATATGAGCTTATCAATGGTTGTCTTTATCTTTTGTCCGTAAGATCTAACTTGATTCAACCTTTGGCCATGCAGCATACCACCTCTGTCTGTGGTTGGGCTTAGTGAGGAGGAAGCTATACAGCAAGCAAGTGGCGATATTTTGGTTTTCACATCATCATTCAATCCAATGAAGAACACTATTTCACAGTACGTGGTTCCTCTTCACCTTACTTTAGGAGTTCTCTCTCTTGTCACAGACGCTTATCTGTTGATTTTTCCAAATTTAACGTACTTTTGTTTTCTTTTAAGTTGCATGGTCCTATCTCTATTAGTTGCTTCTTCTGACATATGCATCAGTTATCATTTTATTATCTATTCAAACTGATATTTATTCACTCTGATTCCTTTGTTCAGGAGACAAGAAAAAACCGTAATGAAGCTTGTTGTCGATGCTGAGACAGATAAAGTGCTTGGTGCTTCAATGTGTGGCCCGGATGCAGCTGAAATTATGCAGGTATATATGTATTTAGATTCAATGTATTCGGCATAGCTGAAAAAAATTACCTTAAATCCTTTATAGTCAACTGCTAGATAACCAATTTATTAGGGCAGCTATATTTGCATTGATAATTAGTACTACAAGTCTACAACTGATCACCACACATTGTGTCAATGCCACATGACCGATGAGTATAACACAAACTTATTTTGGACACACAAACCTGTTTACCAGAAAGCAATGCGCTTTGTATGCTTTTTAAACCTAAGGTGTAAACTGTAAAAGTGTAACTACAATATTATCATTATGAGAACATGGTTTTGTTTGGATGATTTATTTTCATTTAATTCTTTTCGTCATTGAAATTGGCCTTAAAGTCATAAATGTAGGAGAGCAAGACATCAAGAATACATGTTTGGTTACAAACAATTTATCTCATGAAGCTTGTTATTATCCAAATTGGTTACTCAGAGGCCAGATTTAGGGCGGTGGCGTTGTAATTCATTGGATCGACAACGTTACCCTAGTGCCTATTGGGTTTCCATAGATGGGGATAAGGAGGTCAGATGTACATTAGCACATAGTGTCACAACTATAACCCCTATGGTAACAGCGAACAATGTTTAAACTCAAAGGCTGCTTCCAGATCACCTATTCTGCAATATGGGTCGAGAATCGCATTGTACAACGGTTACCTACCATTGTAGAAAATCGTAGTTTATTCCATCAAGTCTATAAGCAATTAATGATTTCAAAGTTGACGACATTGGTTTACACACTTGGCTCAATGTTTATTTGTGCGTATTTGATGTGAGACTCACTTGCATTGTCTTTTTTCCCTGGTGGGTGGTTTGGCAGTTACTGCTTGATTTGTCGCTTATTAGATAACTTGGTTATTTGCAGGGAATTGCTATAGCATTGAAATGTGGAGCAACAAAGGCACAATTTGATAGCACGGTAAGCAATCAACTTCTTGCGTTTCCTGTTCTTCAACTTCTCGTGTATTCAAGTTTCAATGACTTTGCTCGTGCAGGTGGGAATCCATCCTTCTACCGCAGAAGAATTTGTGACAATGCGGGAAGTGACAAGACGTGTTCCTGGGGCGGGCAAGCCGAAGACCAATCTTTGATTTGAAAATGGATAAGAGTGACCCCTTCTACTAGGATATACACAAATTGATCTAGAATGCAGTTGGGTGTAGGTTTATCAGGTGGATATACACTGGTTAGTTTGATACATATGCCGGGTTTTTTTAGGGGTTTGGGCAATAATGCATTCGCCTTTTTGCGGTATTTTTTGGGAGTCATTTTTAAAACTATAGATTTAGGCTACAGAACAGCACTGTTATTATATTATGATATCTGATGTAATATTTGGGATCATTATAAAGTACTTCAACATTTTACGCTCGTTCTGAAAGTTAAGGTAGGTGAAGAAAAAACTTTTAGATCCACGCATGTCTGCCTCCGAGACTCAAAACGGAAGTACTTATTCTCCGGCCTCCGCATAGATAAATAGTAAACAAAATTACATGGGAAAGTTATCAACTAGTTTTGGTAGATGATGCTTCTGTTTTAATTGGATGAAGTCACTTGTGGCGTAATAGGTAACGTCATAACCACCCGGTAACATTAGTATCGGATCATCCACTACGTTTTAGTCATGGCCTCATGGGTAAAAGCTTCAGAGAATTAGTCTGTAAAATTGAAGATTTCCGCGTAGTTTTTATTAAAAACTAAATAAATAAAGAAAAAGAGTTTTTATGAGCTCTTAAGAAAGAGTAAAAAAAGGTGGGATCGAATTTGATATAAAAACATATGGAAGAGTTTCACTAGTGTAAATGTAAAAGACGTCAAGTTACTTTTTGCTCTCTTGTGAATGAAAAGTAAAATATGTACTGCGTGCTTTTTATCTACTTTGACATATCCTTTAATTAGTAGTCCAACACTTAATTATTGAAATTCTTCTTTGATTCAAGTGAAATTTAATTATGATATCTCGCTTCCTCGGGCTCCAACTCCTTGTGAAAGTGAAATTCCCGAGCCAAATTACGCTCAACCTTGTTAAAATCATCAATGGGTTTCATTAACCAATTTTAGCACGAAAGAAGACTAAATAAATGTAATATTGTACATCATATAATCATATAGGCGGCCACCAAATTTATAAAAGAGTTTCACACATGTAAAATACACGCAATCATAATCATATAACTATCTTCTTGTTAAATTAATTCAATAACTTCTAAATAAAGTGTATTTTCGCAATATACATTTTACACATTTTAGTACTTTTTGCAAATTTTTCATTTATGTACCCTTGACTAAAATACATTAGACTTAATTATCTCTATCGTCTTTATTGTTACATCCTTAATTTTCTTCAACCTATTCAATTATTGTATCACTAGTCCATTGCTAATAATTAAATTGATTCTTTGCTATAGTTTTGTATTTATTTTAATTAGGGTTTATGCTCATCTAATCATCTTATTTATCGTCCATTGGTGTTGGATGGTGGGGATATGCGTGTCGTCGGATGTCACCGGTGACATGGGTAGGTTGGCGAGCGAGGATATAAGTTTAATTTTTGTTCATTAACGGTAAAATTAGAGAGGAATGGTCAAATGGATATGTGAAAGTAGAGAGAAGTTAGAGAGGGGAAATGAGAGGGGGTATAAATGTTAGTAATTGGTAAAATGTGTATTACGAAAATCAACACCCTTGCTAAATTAACCCAAAAAAATACAATAGTAATCTCTTTCCAAAAATACATGGTAAAAAAAACAAATGACAGCTGCCAAACAAATAACCGAGAAAGAGAGGGGATAACGGCACAACGCCACTGCAAGGCAAGTAGGCAACCTAATTGTCATATATGTTTTTAATATGCATTTGGATCAACCTTACAATGATCACAATGATAAGGTCTTATATGTTTTTAATATGCTTTAGGGAAGGAAGTAGAATCCAAATTCCAGAACACAATAGTGATATTCCAGGCTTCTAGCAGCTAGGCTTCTCCTTGGTTAGTCATAAATCCAATCCGTAAATGTATTATGCTAAGGTATTTGTCGTTGACGAGGACACCATTGAAGATACAAGGGCATTTCCGATAACTGCATGAAAATCCCTTGGTATAGTGTAGTAAACTAGTAACAGTCACAGAAAAGCAAGCAGCAAACCATGACTTAAGTGTAGAGAAGGGAAAACACAATACAATTTCAAAACCGAAGCAGATTCATGTAAAATTAAGCCTAAAGTGAAGACAAGGACAGGACATTATACATTTATACGTAAAACCTCCGTGAAATAAAACTGAATAAAATTATCAAGGAAGTGAAAAAGGAAAAAGTAACAGGAAACATTGGGAAAATGAACAAGATAGTATCTCAGGATACGCCACATGAGCAAAATACAAGGCAAAGTGCGGCCTGTGACCACCAAAACACCATATACTAAGCACCGTCAACAAAATAGTACATATACTAAGCACCGTTAACAATACCAAACATAAATTCTCTGGCAAAAAACATATCCAAATGAAAGCATACTCTAACCGAGTCAAAATCCAAAATGCAGCAGTAACACAACTGACCTAACTTTTCAGCAAAGTTATATCTTCAAACACATCTACCGCACCATCACAATGTCATCAATCTTCAAAATCATCTTAACACACTCGGTAGCCAAGGTGATTGCACTGGTGCTGACGAGCAAAGGTTGAACCACGTTCTCTTCTAAGATATTAGTGATCTGCCCCTTCCTTACATTAATCCCGGCATTTATCTCTCCTTGTGCATGCCTGTTTCGAAGCTCAGTAACAATTGCAATTGGGTTGAGACCTGCATTTTCAGCCAAAGTGTATGGAATCACCTCTAAAGCCTCGGCAAAACATTTCACACAGTAACTTTCCATTCCCTTTAAAGTCTTAGCCCATGCACCCAACTGCCTTGACAGCTCAATCTCCGGGGCCCCACCACCAGCAATCAGAAACCTCTTGCTGACCAGACACCTCACCACACACAAAGCATCATGCAAACTCCTGTCAGCCTCGTCCAAGACCAAGTGGTTTGAACCTCTTACCAGAACTGTAGTTGTTCTTCCCATATCCTTAATACCGGTAACCTTAACAATCTTCGACTCTCCCAGTGAAACCTCTTCAACTAAATCAGCAAAGCCCAGCTTCTCTGCCCTGAAATGCTCGATGTTTGCAATAGGAAGACAGTTTAAGGTCTTGGTAATGAACTCGATGTCATCCCTCTCAACATCCTTGATCACCAGAATTTTGGCTTTTGCCAAGTAATGCAATGACAAATCTGTAACAGCATCCCTCAGAATACTCTTCTGAATCAAAAGCACATTACAGCCAGTGGCTTTAATCTTCTTGATCATCCCCAAAATATAATTCCTCTCCTCCTTCAAAATCCTATCCATCTGGGTGTAATCGGAAACAACAATACTCTGCTCTATATCAGTCTTCGGGGGTGAAATCTGGAATTGAATAACCCCAATCTTAGCATTTTCCATCCTAGTAGGGCCACCAGCAGAGTGTGATACTTTCTTGTCAAAAACCAAACCCTTGACCAGCTCAGTATCGTCCACAGTTCCCCCAAGCCTCTTCACAATTTTGATATCCCTTAAATCAACCATGTCTGGTTTTGCAGGATCAACAACAGATAACACAGCATCAACAGCCAGAGGTGCCAAAAGCGTGGAGTACTGGCTGACAACCTGTAACAGCAGGAAGCCACTATTTATGAATAATTCTGCAAACACTAACAACCTAAAGCCACTTTACAAATTAAACATTTTGCTTTCAAATTCAAAACAATAAGCTACATCTACGTACCCAGAAGTAACACATCTTTTACTATACAAGAGTGACCAGCGCACGAATAAGGCCTTTCATATGGAAACTAGTGAAACATCTATTAAAGAAGTCTGCCATATTATTCATGAGACCATCCTTCTTCGTTCTCAAATTTTTTAGTTGGTAAAAGTCTGAAAGAGGCGCATATGAAGAAGTTAACAAACCTCTATCAAAGCCCGATTAGTTTTGAATTGTAGCTTGTTTTTTATTACAATAGCTGGTAGCAGATACTAGTAGCAGATATTACAACAGCAAAAAAATTAACTATGTCTCAAAGGCACAACAGCATAAGGCTCCCTCTCTACATCAAACACACATATTCACAGATCTACAGCACCATCCTAATTCAAAAACCATAATCCATCTTATATGGTCATTGTGCTGCAAAACAATGAGCTTTTTAACATAAGAATTGAGCATAGTGGTCGATTGTTGGTTTTAACACGCGGAATAAATGATGACGATACTTATGAACCCCTTTCCATTAAAATTAGACTCCTATGAATTAATAATAATCAAAGGAAGCATCACTTTGTACGCCTAAAGAACTCTCCAACAATGAATGATTGATAAATAAATGAGGTGTGCTAAAAACTTGGCCTACCTTACCGTTTGCCAAGTAACACTTTCATAAATAACAAGCCACTAAAATTGAAGCAGCTCTAACTTACAGAAATCAAAATCACCACATTAAAGCAAAATCACCAAAACTCAAATCATACTCTCCGAATTACACCCTACATACCTTACTAATAAGCCAAGTAGAGGCAGACTAAAATAGAATACTAGGTGTTGCTTCTGAATCAAATATTCAAGATCCATAAGTCACCAACTCAAAGCTTTTAAAAAATTAGGTGTTTTCCTTCCATATACTTAAGGATCACATACTTATTGTAGCAAGACCATAGCTTACTACTAAGCTAAGTAGATGCAAACTCAATCATGAAACATTACTTACTAGTTCCTAATCACATTCGCAACCCAAAAACCACCAGATCAAAACAGACAAAGATGCCCTCACTTCAAAATCTTAGATAATAGACATTGCATTCCAAAAACCTATTGCCAAATCAATCATACCTTACTACTCAAAAGCATTCAAACCGGAGTATTATGTATTGCTTCCTTACAAACCCTAAAGTAGCACAACCTATTGCAAAAACATACATTACTATTAAGCGAAGTAGATTCAAATTCAATCAACAAATACGAGGTATCCCTTCCAAATCAAAGCATTCAACGTCCTCTAACTTTACAGCAAATCTCGCTTGTGAACGTCACAAGCTTGTGACCTCTCACAAATCTCTCCCACATTTGTCATTACTTCAGTGTGGGAGAGGTCACAAGTTTGGTGACCGTCACAAATAAGAATTTTTGCTAACTTTAAGCCGATCCTTTTATTAGTTTAGGACTCACTTATTAAGTATAAGACCGTCTTCCACCATAATTACTCCATCGCAATGCAAATCACAACATCTAGAAACTCAAAACCACAAATCAATCCATCAATGAAACGTAATTACCTTACTATATATTCAAAATCCAAAATCCACCAAATCAAAGCATATTAGGTCAATTAGATTTAGCAAATCACAACAAAATTAAAAAAAAAAACAAAACCAAAAATCAAATCAAAGACAATTAATTACCTTGCTATTAAGCGAAGTAGAAGCGGATTTAACCAAAGAATCATTATCACTCAACTTAAGAGGAACCGCCATAGCCGTCAAAACCTCAACAGATTTAACAGAAACCTTATAAAGCGCATCGGAAATAACAGTAGGATGAATCCCCTTCAACAAAAGCGAAGAACACTGTTTCAACAACGCGCCGGCGATAACAACAACAGTAGTAGTACCATCACCAGCAACAGAATCTTGAGACCTACTAAGTTGAACAAGCATTTTAGCCGCAGGTTGTAATACCTCCATTTTTAGAAGAATGGTTGCGCCATCGTTAGTGATGATTACTTCACCTGAAGGTGTTTGGATCATTTTATCCATACCTTTTGGACCTAAACTTGTTCGAACTGCATCTGCTACGGTTTGTGCAGAGAGGATGTTTTGTTGACGGATGTCTTCGGTTCGTTTGTTGTCTACGAAGGTTTCGGATTTCTGGTTTCGTGTGGGTTTTGCGATTGCTGCCGCCATTGTTGTGGAAGATGGTGAATGAAGAAACCCTAGAAATGGAGAGAGAGAAAGTGTGAGGGTTCTGGAGAGACGGTGTGTTTGTGTTTGTAACACACGAATCACGATTGTTTAAGAGGGGTTTTATTTTTTTGAAATGTGATTTGAATCGGTCTTTAATGAAAACCTCTTATAAAGAACATAGGGAAGAGGGAATGGGCCTTTCACTTACTCTTTATGAGTTATCTTAATTGAAGACGAATTCAATGAGACGAATTGATCTTAGGTAGCATCAACATTGCTCTTAATCAGTCGTCCCGTGTCGAATGTCTATACTTGTCACACTCACTTAAGCGTATCGATACCTATAAACGAGGAATAAGAGGTCGAAAGAGTGAAAGGGATTGATTAGAAGATAGGTTTAGGTAGGATTGCATTATAGTTAAAGTCAAATTTTCCCATCAATTATTAAAATTTACGGAGTAATATTTAATACATTTACAAAATTAAAATCATACCTTATTTGTAACTATAGATTATATATTCTATTAAAATTAAATAAAATTTCATGGGATGTCATATTACGTGTCCATATCCTTTTTTGGTGCTACCTAGCTACCTATTATGGAGAGATTTATATTAATAATTAATGTTTTACATAAATTTTTTTATTACATTAGTATATAACTAGTGTAAGTCACAATTTTTTAAATTATACAATATAAATAACTTAACAATAAATTAATAGTATTTATATGCAATTTTAATCATATTTTCTACAATTGTTAATGCGCAATATTAAGACTTAAGCGGTAGAAAAGAAAATATTTGACATTTTTTACTTCAATTTAAGTTGAAATTTTATCTGAAACTATTCTTTTCATATAGTTACTTATAAAAAACTAAAGATTGCCAATTCGTCAAAAATAATTTTGTTCTTTTTTATCCATATACAGATTTCCAGTAAAGTACGAAGTATTAGTTATTATTGTTTGTTGACTACGCGACACACTACCCGCCCCAAAGGGGATAAAAATAGGCTGGTGTCTTACATTATAGAATTTGTAAATATCTCAAGGTAGCGTTTGGATACTCGAATTTAATTTGTAAATCATAACTTCAATTACAAAATCAAATATGCAGAATGTCAGATCCAAATATATTGTTTGGGGAAAATATGAATTAGGTTTTCCTCAAAGAAACAGAAACATGGTAAGCTTAATTTGTACCATCACTAAAAATGGAGTACATTTACATAAGAACTACCACAGACAACAATTATTCAAATTAAAAAATTACTCCTAATAAACTTTACTTGTTACTCTAAATAAAGGATTGAGAATGATCGAGACAGAGAGAGTACTCCATATTATTTTTCCTCCGATCAGCCTGATAATCAATAATACAAACTCCAAATCTAAATGCAAATATGTTGAACTGCCGAACATTGGATTTTGGCCAAATTCAGATTTAAGAACCAAATGTCTGTTTCCAAATAGACTGATAATCTCATATTTTCTCCCTACTTTCCATTGCAAAACCATGGAACCCAAGTTTTTACGAAAGTACCTTTTTCCTAAAGCAGTACAATTTTGTACATTTTGTGTACGAGAGTTTCGGTAAATATGACAGATGATCCACCTGACATCTATAGTGAGCAGCGTAAGGCATCAATGGATGTCATCGGCATCATATGGAGCCCTTTACTTTCCAACAGTTGTAATGTCGTAGCTTGGTTCTCCTGGATTAAGCTGCCAATTTCTTTTTCAAGAGGCTCTCTTATCAACTGGTCTTGAGGATGGTAGTGCCCAAAACCCTGCAATTTCAATCGTCGTTGTATACATAATAAGAAGAGTAAGTTGAGGAGAGGGGCAAAAGCCTGTAAAGTGCAATGAGAACTTTAACGTCTAGAACAAAACTTAAGAGGCTTTCCATTTTGAAAAGATGCTTGAGATACCTCCAGATAGCTTAAAGGAGCAGAGTGTGATCCGCCTCCGAGTTTGCTTCTGCACAGTTCCTGCAATTTTAGTAGAGCTATAGTTAATACCACCACAGTCAGTCAAAATGCATGCATGACGGTTCTGTTATTTCGACTCTTCACTTTGCAATCATATCTACTAACTACATGACAGTTGTGAGAATGAGTATGGAAACCACGCTCTATCTGGCTATCCTTACCACTCCGACATTTTCTTAGGACTGAGGCCTTGCATGACAGAAGTAGAGGAGACTATTTATGAAAAACCTACCATCTAGTATGATAATTAATGGTCAATAATTTTGTCACAAAAATCTTTCTATTTGACATTAAATCCTCTTTTAAGTATTTTGAATCTATAACTATATAACATCTATCCTCGTACTAAGATAGAGCCCTTGTTCCAAAAACTTTTGAGTGACGCTAAGTGCGACTTAAATAGAAGTTAGCCAAGTTACCTTGAGTTGAAGTTGCAAATACTTGACATGCGCAACAGCATTGTCTACTATAGCTTCTTCATCACCCCTTCTAGACTGCAGTTTCAGCCAAATAGATGCAAATTACTGCAGAGATCTCTCCATAAGTTAACAAGACACTTCAGAAACTATAATATAGGACAAGAGATGGACGGCAATCCTGAATCCCCACAAGGGCAAAACCCAGTGCATCTATATCCTCCTTATATTCAAGGAATGTAAGAAATTGCATGGACCCTAACCTATAGGCTATGGCAAGATGATGATTTTTAAAATTTAAGACCAATGAAACCATTTAATGCATCTTTATTCAGTAGTGTCAAATATTAGTTAATTCATGACTTTGAGATAAATGGAATCAAACAAAATGGTTGTCTCGAACAATTTTGCACAGAAATGAATACATTTTAATATTTTGAATATACATCAAAACGATATTTCCTAGAACCATGCCAAATATTTAGAGAATGATTGATCCATTTCACATGATTTTACGACACCCATAGGTAATAGTGCAGCATGGAGAGAAGTTTAACTAAAAACATGCTTACAGAAAGCTTAGTGTTCCTAGATCGATGTATTAGGTCCTCTTGCATTTCAGAAGAGGAAGTATATAAGGAAATATTTGAAGAACATAGCCCAGATCCTTTATGAAGTTTTCCTACATACGCATAAGCAATCACGGGAGTACAATAAACTGTGTAGGAAAGACAGCCCCTGAAATTTTCACCTTAAATGATTCTGGAAGCAGTTCCTGTAACACGTGCATCTTTTCAGCGATGAGGGTTCTGCGTTTCTAAACCACAAAAGTAGTTATCAGTGGGAGTGCACATGGTAATGATATTATATATAACTAACATCCAAACATTATTATGATGACTGCGAACAGTATGTCAGGGACTAACTACATAACGAAGGATAATGAACTTGCCTGCACAAGGTGTAATATTTACGTTGTATATATAAATAATTCGCGTTCAAATCAAGCACATTCAGAAGACATAAGAAAGTTATCTGTCGTGAAACACAATATAGAGCTTTGTTCTGAAGCTAATCATTCAGAGAAAAGTACATGAAGCACAGTAATGTCCTGAATACAGATGGAGGGAGAAGGAGCGGGAGACGAAAGAGGGAAGGGGACAGAGAAGGGAGGGGGATGGCGGGCTAGGTAGCACGGACACTTCACCTAACCAGCCGTCCCGTGTCGGACACACGGACACACGGACACCTCTAAACAAGGAATGTGAGATTGAAAGACTAGAAGAGGTTGATTAGAAGATGAGTTTGAGTGAGAAAATTGATTGGAAAATGAGTTTGGGTGGGAAATGAGAATAAATTATAGTTAAAGTCAAGTTTTACACTCAATTATTTACATTTAATATCAAATACTAATACAAAAATAAAAGGATTATTTTATAAGAATACTCTGAACTATAGTGACCCTGCTCAAAATACTCCAATTTTTATTTTAACTACCAATATACCCAACTATTTAACCCATTCGCTTATATTGCAATAGTGTGACCGGTGACCTGCTAGATAAGTCACCTTTCTATTTAAACCCTTTTACCCCACCCTTTCCCTTTCTCTTTAATCTTCTTACCTCTTCTTTTTTTCTCCCTTTTTACCTTCTTTTGTTAATTCTGAAGCTTCTTCATAGTTCATACACGTGATACACCATTGCTAATCACCATTTATTCCTATTTGACCACGCCTGAATTCTCACTACTATCCCCTAATTAACATCCAATCACTTGATCCACCGCTCAAACACACCCGTGATGTCAGACCACCTCTGAGACGTAACCCAATTGACGAACAAGTTCAGAAGGAAGTTGACGTCGCTGGATCCTGAGGGAGAAGCCGATGAGTGGTGGATGCGGGGCATAAGAGAGTTTCCATCGGAGGGGTTGTTAATTAGGACACTGAATATTGAGAGTGATTTATGAAAATGGAGGTTAAGGGTTTGCATTTAAGTCAAGATTTTCGTCAGTCTCCCATTTCAGATTGCATTCAAAGACAGATAAGAAAAATCAAGAGTAGGGTTTAAGTTTTATCAATTTCGAAAGTTGGCAAAATCAAAAAAAAATTGAGGAAAATGTTGATCGACATGAGATGGGATGGAGTAGCAGAGTATGAAGTAGCAGAGGAGGAGGAAGATGAAGTATAAAAAAAAAGGTGGGCCCAAGATAAATTAACCTGATATAACAAGTTAATATTTCACTAATTCTATTCAAAGATAAGGTGGCTAATAGTTGGGTATATTAGTAGTTAAATTAAATATTGGAATATTTTAAGTAGGATTATTATAATTCAGAGTATTCCTATTAAATAATCCAAAATAAAATTGTATGTTATTTATAACTATAAAATATATATTTTATTAAATTTAAATGCCGTGTCCCGTGTCCTAAATTTCACGAGATGCCGTGTCCGTGTCCGTGTCCGTGTCCGTGTCCGTGTCCGTGCTACCTAGATGGCGGGAGGGTGTTTTACATCCAAATCTGTCCTTTGTTGGAGGGGAAATAATTTGTCTTAAAGAAGGGAAATGGAAGGATCCATTTTCCCTCCCTTCCAAATCCCTCCAACTTCATTTTGCTAACCAAGGATTTCGCATTTCTCCAAATCCCCCATTTCCAAAACACCCTTAAAGTTTATCATTTAATCCTGTGGCGAATCTTGGAGAAAAAAGTAAGGGATGCCAGGGTTTGAGATCATGACCTCATATTTAAAATATTCTCGTATTACGTAGATCAGACTCTGAGGCAATCTTCAGAGATTAGAAATGAATGTATGCACTTGATAACACTCAGATTTCAACACCAAAATCATCAAGACCATGATGATGTCCCATTTATTTGTGGGCTACCAACTTATTCTATATCGATTATTTGATTCTGAATTTACAAAGGGTGATAAACTGATTGGATCAATATTGACTTTTTCAATTTTGAGTTTCCTACATCCTTCAGCTTGCTCAACATAGGGCGTGGGTTTCAGCTATTTCTGCATATAACATTTGCCGGTAATAAAGTGAAATACGTTCAGATATTCACAGGACTTTACAAAGCTTAGGATCCTTGAAAACAAGCTTGAGACTGCTTAAATTCTAAAGCCTGGCATCCTTAACAACAAAATTCAACGATGGGATAACTGACAAATTCCACTGACATATATAAAGGAGATAGAAACTGTGTGTTAGCACAAGTGCACAGCTACTGAAAACTGAAGAAAGAAGCCTGTTTCCTTTCCGTTGTTTAAATGTTTATGCTAAGCAATTTCAATTTGCTAACCGAACCAAAAAAAAGAAAGGCAACACATATCAAGAATCTGTCGAGAGAGCAATTTTACGTACATATTCATCTGATGATCTTGAGCGTCGTTGGTAAGTTTTAGAGAATCTCCTTGGGACTACATTAGATGTAGATGCCTTGCAATTCAAAAATGAATGGGATTCATGGACCTCTTCCATTTTTACTCCTTGTACTGGATAAGTGTTAATCTGTTTAAGGGCATGCTGAAAACAACAAAATAAACATCAATCGACCGATTCAAAGAAAACTCCTGACAATAATTATGCCGCGTAGGCAACAAAAATTAAATACATTGTGAAGAGTTAGTAGCAAGATGTCACCTCAGCATGATGGCGTTCCATGTTCATATATGGCTCAGTTGAAGCAACCTCCTCCTTAGGCATTAGGTAATTCAACTGATGCATAAAAGAATTAACCGGACTTTGTCACAAGTGGAATATATTTTCTGAATACCATTGCTGCGAATAATCTAACCAAAAAAAATAAGAACTCCATGAAGGATATCCCTACCATAGACATATCATGTCTCGTGCTTCCAGTGCTCTGATATGGACAATAGAAAGGAAGTTCAGCTAACTCAATTGGATCATAAAATGTCCCACTTCCCATATCAATCGCGTTATTAGTGTAAGGGCCAATAAGTGCATGAGTTTGTGTGCTTTCAGTTCCAATGTAAGGTGCGAAGTCAGATAAACCGCCAAAAGCTATCATGTTGTCAGCAGACTCGCATTGATACTCCATCATATCATTCATTGGGTCCTTAGGAACAAAGGACTGACTGCTCATGCAATAGTCTAGACTACGAAAAGTTACTTGATCATCACAAATCAGCTTGTTTGAGTAAAGACTAGCAGAATTCATCTGTTGAACATTTGAGTATAGTAAGACAAATAAGCTTGTTTTAGTATGTGCAAGCCAAGTGAAATAAAAAGTGCTATCCAGAGCCCTATTCATTGACAGCATATTGGAATGATAATACGGGAATGCAAAGCATGGCTGCCAAATTTAATGTGGATAAGTAACACCCGATTCAGGATACGCTCTACAAGAACGTCTATTACATATATAATCTATATTAAGGATCATGATAAAACATGCTCAAGCTAAATTGTGATTTGCGGGAGGCTGAGCAGATCCGTAAGCTAGATGCAATGCAGGGAAATTCTTATTACATTACCAAAAAATACTATTCTAACATTCTTTATAAAAGGTAAGGAAGCAATCTCCCACTGAAGTGTCTTCACCTGAGACAAACAATTGTCAAAATATCGAGTAATTCATGTTATAAAGACAATGCAATGATAATTGATGCTCCTAGTAAGTAGTAGCAGTCAGGTAAAGCATCACAAAAACAAACAACCCAACGCAAATCCCGGTACATTATAATTGATATACAACATTTTCACCATCATAAACCAGCAGTCAATCTCGAGAGGGGATGAGTTGAACGAAATGTGAAATGGAGAGGATTAAGCCTCGAGCGAAAAAGGCGCAAAGATGCATAAATGAAACATGGCGAAAGGGCTTAATTAATCCAAAATCCAAATGACAAGAATCCGAGAAAATAACATCTGGCAACCAACCTTACATACAATCGATCATACATGACGCATCCAACTGCAATCGACATCGAGTTATTGCATGTAAACCTCCTCTCAAATTCTCAAGTAATAATGTAAGCAAATGAGACCATCCTAGGTTCTAATAATAATACGGTTTTTCCAACGTGTGCCCACTCGAACGAAAATGGGTACAAAAATACAAAACTGTGAAAGATAATTAGTTGATTAATAAGTAATAATTATGAAAACAGTGAAAGATATATAGCAGTATACCTGGAATTGAAAACGAAGGAAATGACGGAAAAGAGGTTACTTTGAGGTGCAGATTTCAGAGTTAAGAGAGTCGAATTGTGCTCACTGCCACACCGCCACACCGTTTAGTCAACTTTCTAACTCAAAAGTATATCTTATATTCTTATATCCTACTGTTATTAAAAGCAAAACATTTCAAGCCATTTCCTGCTTCCACGTCATCTTTCACAGTTTTTTTTTCCCAAAAATTTAGCAAATGTGGGCCTAACTTATAAACATCTGAATTAATTTCATTGTTTGCATACATAGTCAGCAAATATTTTGTACATTGATTAGTAAATAATACAATTTTCCATTTCAGTTTTAAGAATATTTGGTTTATCATATAATATACATTTATTTACATATGATACTGAAACTATATACTGGCCAAAGTTTAACAAAAACATATTACAACAATTGGTAAGTAAATAATAATATTACAATAATAGAAAAGAGCAAATAATAAAAGTCCAAATAAACAGTTCAAAGTATATCGAAATTGAAAGTATCGCTGACTATATAATTTCAAAAATTAGGGAAAAATCAGTTTAATCAGATAATAAAACGTAGTTAAACAGTAAAACTTTGTTAAATAAGAAACAAGAAATTTAGGTTATTTAATGTAAATGTTTTTTTCATGAACTTCTACTTTTCAAGTTATTTAATAAAAATTTATTAATGTCGAACATATAATGATGTGTTGTATATCCCCTCGGATATGTGGATAGAAAGCCAAACATCATCGGGAATCTTACTTTTATTAAAATAGAAACATTTCAAGCTTTCTCTTTAACCCACGTCATCACTCAACCTTTTTCTTTTTGCAAGTTGTTTGAAATATGTGGGGTTATGCTCATTCATGTACATGATTTACTCAATCATGGACACAAATGACCAATTTACCCCTCCCATTTCAACATTATTCTTTTCATTTTTTATCCATGTTTTTCAATTTCACTGCCTTGCTAGATTCCTCACCACCACCACCCACCCACCGTGCCACCGTCACCCACTGCCCCCTTCCATGTGCCGCCATACTCGCCACCCTTTCCCACTTCCTCTGCCCGCCCTGACCCACAAAACCACCGCACCATCGTCACCCACGCCTGACAACCTCCTGTTTCTTCTTGAACGACAGCCATACGACAACCCTGCCAGCCACCCACCGCACTACCATCACCAACGACGCCCCCACCGTCCAGGCGACAACCCCGAGCGCCGCCATCATCCCCTGCCACCGCAGCCATCCCTTTCCCATCCATCTTAATTTTCATAAACCCTAATCTAATCTCCCACAAATTTAATTTAGGAGGTATCTAATTTGAAACAAAAAAAATTGTGGCTTGATTATAAGTTAGAATTATGAACTATTATTTGATTAAGTTGAGAACTAGGATTTGTAATTTACTAATTTGATGAGCATTTGCTTAAGTTTTTAGAGGAGAAGAGGAAAAAAGAACTTTATTTTTGTTTTTTTTATCAAGGGCAAGGTTTGGAAATTTTATGCAAAATAGTCCATGAAAGAGTAAAACTTGTCCATGAAAGAGCAATTACGTTATTGGGATAGCCATTTATATGTGACTATTCTTTAATTTTTTTTGTCATATCTCCGTAATTTTATAGAAAATTTATTTAAGTGGTCAGTTGCAAAAAAAAAAAAAGAGTAATAAAAAAAGCGTCACCGTCTCATAAAAAATAAATCTTAAATTTTTTGTGAGACATAAACTCCAACGAAAAAAGAACATCATAGACATTATTCTTAACAATATAAATATGCTTACAATTACTAAAATTTTGGGCAAATATTATTTTGAACCTCATGAATTTGTGTTATCAATACAGTAACATGTTCATCGAATCGTGATTTAGGCAATCAAAATATTAACATAATACCAACTCTTATGTAATTCTTAATTTAAATTTGACTAATGATTTAGATATTGGACTACATTGAAGAAAAAATAGTTCAAAATTAGAGGGTTTAGTTTTTTTAAAGAAAAATAAAATAATCATGTGTGTTACATGAGTGGTTTCTAAAAGTAATGTATTAAAAAGAAACAAATTCACAGTAAAGACGGGTGTATCCGTCTTAATCGCAAGACATACAAAAAACATTTGTTTCAACTACTTTTAAAACCGAAATTAGTAGAGAAAAATGACGTAAACAATGAAAACAAAATGAAGAAAAAAAAAATTGATACAAAACTATTTCCTTGAAAAAAAATCAAATAGTACATAATAATGAATATGTCGCTTGATCTACAATAATTAAAAAAATTCACATTATCATATACAAAATAAGTAATTCGATACGGATGAGTTTTGCTTTTGGTGTCAATTTACGAGTCATTCAAAATAGTTTGGACTCATTAATCTATTACAAGTAATTCGATACGTATTATTGGGTTTATTTACGGGTGATTATTTTATATTTCATCCGTCTCATTATTTTGTAAATTTTTAATTAAAATATTTCTAGGAAAGAATAAAAAAGATATAATAAAATGACATAAGATTGAGACAAGGGAAGTATAATATGAGTTTAATATAGTAATTTATCTATCATTTAATAGTTAGTCGAGATAGAGTGAATGTGAGTGATTATAATAATCTTTTATATATAATGATCGTGGGTGCTACTTTTATTTTAATGAAATTTCTTCAATATTCAATATTCAATATTCAACATTACTAATTCGTTTTTAATTATTACCCTGTATATATCTAAATAGGGTTACATCTTTAGAACATTTTTTACTCATGTACCTTTTTCAACATTTTACATTTTCATTAAACTTTATGTGATAACTTTAGTAATCAATGAAAAAAGTGTGAGTCTATATAATTCACCAAAAAAAAACCATGTTACTTACCATATTATCGAGAATATGATCTGATTACTAGCACAAGTCTAAGGGTCACAAACAAAAAAGAAAGTGAAGTTTTTGATAAAAAAACATATAATGTTATGTATAGATAAACTATTTAGAATTTATAATATTTTTTACTCATAATTGTATATTGTACTCCCTCCGTCCCGGTCATTTGTTTACCAGTTCCATTTTAGGGTGTCTCATTCATTTGTTTACCTTTCTATATTTGGATGATAACCTATGAGTAATTTGATCACCCAATGAGACTATTGTCCGCTTGTCATCCACCAAGCACATCCACAAGAGGTCCCCTACAATTTTCTTAATAATTGTGCCAAAAGAAAAGGTAAACAAATGACGGGCACGAAGGGAGTATAACTTTATTATTATTCTTTTATCTTTATTTATCTTATTATATTTTTGTATTGAATATTACTATAATTTAAAAGCTTTGTTTGGTGCAAAACTTAATTATTATTTTATTATAATAAAATTTAATTACATATCCGTGCAATTTTGCACGGGGTTAAAACTAGTTATAATTAAATTGGTTACTTTTTACCAATATAAATTGATGGTAACTTTTTATCGAGATAAATTCACATTTTATTGTAAAATCGGTTAGATTATATCTGTCTTAACTGAAGCGGAAATCACTGTTTGAGGAACATGCCGTTTTATATCTCTTCTGTTGTATTCGTAGTAGTACTCTGATCTATAGTAGACTAGTAGTCAAGAGTTGGACACAAGATAGGGCTTGGCTACTCTAGCCCATCATCGGCCTTTGTGTTCTAAGGGTAGGCTGGTTATGAGAGAGAGGGGGACCCGAGAGGCCGAGACCGACCAGGTGGTGGGCCAAGGGGATAGTTTCGAGCTGGTTGGACGGGGCCATTGGGCTGTTTATTTACTTTTGTAAGAAAAAGAGAGAGAGAAAATTAAATAAAGAGTTTTATTTAAATTGTCTAACTTTTAAGATAATATAAAATATCTTTTTTTAGGAAAAAAAAAAGAAGCTCATATACACACAAATTAATTCGTCCTATGAAAGGAGACAATAGTGGCAGACCCCCATCTACCACATGATGTGCAAATTTTAATCACAGCTTCATGCACCAGCCGGGAATCGAACCCGGGTCTGTACCGTGGCAGGGTACTATTCTACCACTAGACCACTGGTGCCTTTTGTTGTTTCTTTAGCTCGCTTTATATATTTAGCGAACTTGCATAGTTACAAATGCAGCTCATATCCATTATGAAATGATAGTGTTTAAGTTCTCATGGCAGCTGAGCAAGCTTGCCAAATCTTACGAGATAAATTGATTTTGGTACGATCACGAAGAGAAAGCGAGAATAGCAAATTTAATGTTACTTTTCGCTTTTTTGGGTAGACAGCTAGATAGTACTTCTGAGGTATTGGCGGCTGACTAAGGATATTAATGTTCCTGAGCTGTTGTATAGTTAGAACTGAGCAACTCCAATGGACGATGTAGTTTACTTTGCCACATTAATTTTTGAAGCTACATTGCTTTTCGGCTACGTACCGCTCCAACGACGAACTACATCATCTTGTAGCTTGTATAAGTCCACATTCTTACTTTTAACCAATGAGATAATTTAGCTTTTAGTTTTTTTAAAGCAAGTAATGTAGTTTGACAAAGCTACCATGCTTGCAAGCTACACTTAAATTTTCAACTCCAATGGTAAGTTACATACTTATAAGTTTGCAAAATTTTCAAGCAAGTCCTTAGTGATAAACCATTGGAGTTTAACAAAAAGAGGTTGGCAAATTTTAGTTATATGGTGCATCGGTTGACCAGCTGGGGACATATGATGCGTCGGTCTCCTACCAGGTTCAAAACATGTTCCAAGTTAATTTACATGGCAGTTTGTACTTAAATCGACATTTGTCCAACGCAGTACTCAAAAGTACTCGCAATTGAGATGGTACTATCATTGTCATTTATAAGCCTGTAGAAAAAATATGCAATAACCTCCATTATTGCACACAATCCCATAGAAGAATGTTTTTGTAATGGCATTATGACCTTCCTGAATCATTTACGGGATGACATCCCCTATTAACCCTCTTGTTTCACCAGCTTTTACTATCCATTCAAACTGGAACGACGTTTCACATTTCCTTTTAAAGATCACGACACTTGACAACTGCATTTTAAGAGAAAACTAAAAAACAACCAAAATCATAAAACACAATTTCATGAAATAGACATAACCAACCTTCCGACAACCTACCACATCCAATACTATCCCATTCAACAGTCACGCCCAAGTCAAGAGTCATGTAGTTGCCTCCCTAAAACGAAATTACAGCGTTCTTGGTCCTGGGAAAGGGATCAATCCACACACAAGCTGAATATTTCGTAGCATCAACACTTGCTGTAACAGCCTAAATTACTCAAGTCAGGTGAAATAAACACAAACATCATATCCAACGTAACTAAATTTTACATAGTGCCAACATTTGCCAAGGTTTAAGAGGTACACTACACCCATGAAGCCCCCACTATTACCAGCCGCCCTTAACTTGAAACAATAGTCTTTGCTGTAAGCAATTTTAGCAAATGATGAAAGCGCTTTAGAGGAGTCCAAAACTAACGGCCACGGCCGCGTCCACGACCACGGCCTCTGCCCCTTCCACGTCCCACAGGTCTCCCTGGAATTTAAGATAAACAAGACTTAGGCACAGAAATATGCATAAAACCAATAATGGATAAAACCAATAAAGGTGATTATTTTAGCCATACCTGCAACTGCCTTCTTTGGCTTCACTCTTGGCGTTTCCTCCACAAGCAAAGTTTCAAGATTCAAGCTGTCAGGAAGAATGTAATATCGAATGTTATTCCCACGAACACTTAAGTGATCCATTGTAATGGGATTTTTCCCTTTTGGAGTGAGTTTTACTGTCTTCAAATGTGTGTTCATGCTAATGTCAACACCTACACATCAGCAAGATTGTTCACAAGTTAACCTGTAGTGCATATTCAACTATTCACTTTAAGTTGTAACAGAAAACATATAACCAATGTAAGAGGCGGGACCAATAAAGCCTACGGTTATAATATGTATGAAACACCGTCAAATCCAACACATGTCCAAATATAAGACGAAGTTTTATATTTAGGACCTCAAGTTACTGTTTATACGATAGCTATATAACAGGGGAGTCGATAAAGTAAACACAAGTCATACTTGTATGAAGCAATGGGTAGTGAAAACTCAAGTGCAAACTATGATGACAATAACCTATCATCTGTCCACAAATTTATCCAAACGGAAAACAAATAATTTTGACCAGGAATACATCCTCCGCAACTAGAAGCACCTTAAGATCACACGTGAGTTCAGCTAGTTGGTCACAAAATGAATGCCTGCACTCTATTCCCAGTGAAGGTACAGAACTTGAGCTACTTAAGAGTAGTGATGAGGGACTGGCCCAAGTAAAATTTTTGGAAAGTGCTTGAGTAAGAAAATGATCACTCTCTTCCCTCGTAAGTCCCAACATCCCCTCCCCATGCCTTCACTCCCCTTCCCTCTAAGTTCCACTATTTAATTACTCTCAAGTCTCCGAGTAACAAAAAACTTATCAACGGCTTTAGATCTCAGCTACAAAAAAGTTGAGTTCAATAAACCACAAAGTATGTATCACGCTAAAAGCAACAAACAAATCTTCTAGACAAAAAAATGTATTTTCCCCCTTGGTCAACTTGTTGGCTATTTGGTATGCTTCTGATTTGTGCATGCTCGAACAATACAAGAAACAACTTTTCATAGCTCATTAACTACTGAAAGATACCAAAGAATAGCAATAACCGTTGAGTCAGATATGTAACAAGATAACGACTCTACCACTTAAGAGTCCACATTAACCAAGAAATTATTGTACCCACACAGCCTTAATTCTTAACCCGTAAACTTAAATCAACCTGTTGCTGCATTGGCCAGCCTCTTTAGGCCAAAGAGTTTCAATGGTTGCTCAAAATCGCACATCCTAAAGCGTACATCACTAAGTACAGCCTCCATTTCTGTCATTGAGCTAACAATGGTTCAAAATATCAGTAGGTACTTATTGTAACATCTATGATGTATTGAAATCAGAAGAAACTGTTATGAGACATCACAATGCATCAAAGCCAAAATTAAAAGACAAAAAACCCCGGAGATAGGAGTAATAATGCAAATCAGCCAAATCGTTCAACATGGACCCCGAAGAGCCTGAGATGTATCTCCAACCAAGTTTTTCCTTAACAAAAGAAATTTTTGAAAAATTAATGATGACCATGGCTAAAATTCTATAGTGGTTCATTTAAACCCAGTTCTTTAGGACCGAAACCCTCTAAACTAAAATGAACTAAAATGAAGGACATGACCTAAGCTGAAGTGAAGTGAAATGAAGGAACGGGTAAAAATGAACTGAAAACTTACAAGACCTAGCCTAAACTGAAGTGAACTGAAATTAAGTCCAAAAGAAGAGGGCCTTAAATCATTAACATGATACGAAACCACCAACAAGATGTTAAAATAACTAGAAAAGCCTCTTTTGAAAAGCTAACCCAATATCAAAGAGTCAGGCCACTGTATTTACAGTAGTCAAGATTCTTCTGTAGTAGAAAAAAAAAAGTTCATGTGGTCAAGGGCGAGTACAAGAACATCCTTACTGACTTATGCAGAAAGATAAACAATTAAACACAGACTAACGTATGCTTCCTCACAAAATAACTCAAAAATCTGGATACGGCTGTACACTTCTATATCTAACAGCCCAATCACAACACCTTAATTACAGGCTGCTAGGTGTTAGCTAATGCTATCTGTATTTTAATATCATGGCTTATGGAAGCATTGAATCACACATGTCAGATGACGCCGTAAGAAGTCAAGTATGCACTCCTACTTGCACAAAACACAAAATTAGATTATGATTCTGCGTGCTCGACTGCACAGCATGAAACATTTCAATTAGTTACTCCCATCCTCGATGCTGTCATACCACTGATTAAATTCAATACCTTAAATTCTCTATATATGATACTGAATCCCCTATGAGAAATTAATCTATCCATGCTATAAAATGAGTCATTCAAGAATTTTGAGGATAATTTCTTATACTGAAGCAATCAGCCAGGAAGGCTAGAAATACATATAAATGATACATATAACGCGATAAAAATTCGGAAAGTGCATCACTCACAGTTTAAAAAATAACAATTTACAGGCTCTAGACATCCTAAGATTAATCAAACTACCAAATTCCTTCATTACTACTGATATAGCAAATAAACAGTCTCAACATTGTCACCAGAAAAGAAATCGTAATTTTGTTTTTCGATTGCAATTCACCACAATACAGAGTTAGAGACTAACAGCCAAAGTATTATTAATGCCAACCAAGTCCAGACCACTAATACTTCGAATTATACCCTCCAAACCATAAAATCCACACCAAAGACGATCATTGTCGACTTAAACCTCGAGACAAAAGCCGGAGCACTCAAATAACTCAAACACCCACTACAACAAATCACAAAACAAGGCTAATTTTGTGTACTGTACTAACTACTCACTATAAAAACTTGGTGGTACACTGTTACTAGCGCTAATAATCGAATTAACTAAATCGGCGAAGGGTTTAACAAAACCCTAAAATCAGTATCGCAAGCGTAATTAAATTAATACTAAAATCCGTTGCAAAAAAAAAAGGAAAAAATAAAAAAGAAAAGGGGAGAAAACCTATGATAGTGCCATGAACAACAGTGCCATTCTTGAGTTCAATGGAGACGGTCTCATTGTTTAGTTTCATCAAAAACCTGTTAAAATTAACAAAGTAATCAAGAAAATGGAACGGAATTGAGATTAGAGAGATTAGAAACTGAAAATAAATGGAAGAAATTAGGATTACCTTACGAGCTTCATGTTGATGAAAGAGAGAAATTAGGGTTTTGAGTTTGAAGAAGATTGGAGAGTGTTTAGCGGAAGTGAGCGGGAGAGGAGAGAAGGAGGGAGAAATAATGTGAGGAGTCGGGACTTGTCAATCAATACGATTATACCATCCACCCAATAACAATACATCCAACACTAAGTCGGGCTTAAGGCGGGTTCCGCTTTGAACTTAAAATGGCTCAAATATTATCACATTTTTATATTCATAATTAGTCTTAAACCCGTGTGTGATATTAGTTAAATTTGAAAATAGTAATAAGTTATACGGAGTATTACAAGTTACTCCTTAACGTTACTGATTTCATTGTGTTTTTTCCTAGTTTAGTGATTCAGTCATTTTTGTACGCTTTCGTTTAAATTATGTGCAAGTTTGTAATTTTGTTTACATGTAAGCTACCGTATATTGAAATGTGTTATTCCACATCATGCAAATAAAATAAATACGATTGATCTTGAATTTGTAAATAAAACCTCTTATCTTTATTCTCATCAAACAAATGGTTATCAATAAAAACAAAAACAAATCGAATCAGTGTCATATGGAAGTGAAAATGTTTGAAACAAGCTTGTTTACATGAATTTCCGAAGATTATTCAAATCCGTGAAAAAAAAGTAAAGCTTCATGGATGCTGCTTCTAATAAAAAATAACACTGATAAAATCTCAAGCATAAGGTAAAACAACATTATGACATATAAATATAGTAAAATGGAGAAAAAACACCTTAAACGGAAGACCAATTAATGGATTATACCACTAGTTGTACCAGTTGTACGATGTAGATTTTGAGGTTTGCAATAATAAAGTATCCGAGCTTTATTTTAAAAATATGAGTTTTATTACAAAGTATCTGATCTCATGCATTTACACATTAAAATATGAACTTTGAGTTAGTTCAGAAAAAATACATATATGCTCAAATATTTATACCTTAATTGTACAATACTTATATACAACTGATTGTATAATCCTACTTGTGACGGAAGACACTGAGATGACATGAAAACAAAGATTTTCCCCTTCTTTGGGTTTGGATAATAATATTATCTTTTTACTATAAGAAGATTAAGAATAGCATGACATTTCCGTATAAAAGACTCTAAACCATAAATTGGTCCATGTTTGACTACCTTATTTAAGGGAGTGGGTTTTGGAGGGAGAATTTCTTAGGCCATGTTTGGTAACAACGGATTAATATCAGCAGAAGCGGGTTATGAAAGCAGGTTATAATTAGCAGGTTTTGTTGACAGGTTTGACTAACATATTGTTAAAGGTGTTTGGTAATTAACTGATTCAAATTAACAAATTTTTCATCTCCTTTGTAAAGTGACATGTATATATAAGGACATGAATTTCAATACGTTGTTTACTAAACATCCCAAATATTTTTGTGATTGGTCAAATTATGCTAAAAGCCCCAACTGTGCTATTTTTTTTTTGCAATCTGCTGATTACCAAACACCCATGGTATATAGAGGATAATTAGACGAGAAAACTTAGGCGGGAGAGGTTAGAGATTTCTTATTCTTCTAGTAAAAATGAAATTTAAGAATAGTTGTGTTGACCAAGCGCGTTCTCCTATCTTTTAGTTCAAGAACGGATATATATACAACAATCGTTCTAAAATATTCCGCGGTTTTAAAACAAACAGTGACTTTCTTAAAGAACGATTTAATAAAGAAACTCTCTTACATAATTTACTAAACGGTCCCGCTTTTAAAGTGAAGAGATCCATTTTTATATTGACCATTTCTGAACCTCATTTTGTAGTAGTATAAATAAGAAACTTATGGCATTATATAAAACCTAAACATTTGAATGATATTAAAATTGAGCAAAAATAATATCCTACATCAAAATAAGTACTTCATTTCGTTCTTTTGGTGAGATTAATGTTAATAAGGGTTGATGAATAGTAAGAGAATATACATTAAAATATCTATTGAATAAGATAGTTGTATTATGAATTAGTACTACACCAATATAAATGATTTCGCAATCTTTTTGTTAAAGACGTGTAATTTCTATCAAATAATATTCAAGTACTCTCGATAAACTAGTAAATCACTTTACTTTACACCTTATTCACTCATAAAGTTATTTTATCTTACCTTGGAATTTTAGGGATTAGCTAGGTTTGTTTCGTTATTCACGAAAATGAAAATTGTCTTTAGATTTAAAATTTGGCATTGATTTTAAATGGTAAACCCGGGCCGGGCCTATCATATAATGAGAATATTATTCTTACGAAAATCATTAAGCAATGAATGACTTGTTTAATGGACTATGCCAACGTAATCATATTATCATACGAAGACTTACTTGTTCTTTTTAAGTGAGAAGACTTACGCGTACTAATTTTTCAATCATAATCCTAAATAAAGATCAACATCCTATGCATAATTATAATAATGTTGCAAAAGTCTCAATTCATAAGCTTGTTTTTGTATCCCATAAATCATTGTTTCTCATTATTAATCTCACCACCGACTAAACAAATTATAAACTAAGGTGATACCCATGTTACTGTTAGTGCATTCTCCATTGTGTGGCCTTTATTATTTGATAAGAGATGGCAAGTAATCAAGCACGTTAAATTGTTAATGTTAGTGTGTGTGTATATAAGGCTACCTTTGTTTTAATTATTTATTTATCTTTAATTAAAATATCTCTTACTAAAAATATACGGTGTTATAATAGAAACGAGAAAGAAACAAATAATGAACAATAAAGACAATAACGCACAGATTTACGTGGTTTACTAACGGTGTGTTAGCTACGTCCACATGCCAGAAGAGCTGAGAATTTTTATTAATATTGAGAAGTTTTTACAGGGTTTTATTAATTCTGGGTTATCAGCAGTACCCACTTTGTTCACCTTAACCATCTTCTCATTCCTTAGGAAGTGATACCTCACATCAATATGTTTAGTTCTCTCATGATGGACTTGATCCTTAACAAGACAGATTGTACTTAGACTGTCACAGTACACAATAGCTTGATCTTGATGTAGACCCAGATCATTAATCAACCCTTTTAACCAGATTCCCTTTTTTTAGCTTCTGGTGTCAAGGTCATATACTCAGCTTCTGTAGTAGACAATGTTACTGTAGTAGGCTGCAAAGTAGCCTTCTAACTGACAACTGAACCACAAAGAGTGAAAACATAACCAGTCATAGATCTCTACTGTCCACATCTCCAGCATAATCCGAGTCAGAATACTCATACACTAAACACTATGTGTCACCTACGGCCATAAATGAGGCCAACATCATAAATACCCTTAAGGTACCGAAAAATCCTCTTCACAACATGACAATGTTCTTTTCTTGGATCACCCATAAAGCGACTCATCACACTGACAGACTGTGCTAGATCAGGTCTAGTACAGACCATAGCATACATGTAACTTCCCACTGCATTAGCATAAGGAACCAAAGACATGTATGCCTTCTCTTTAATTAACTTAAGTGCAAACGCAACAGACACAGACACATGTGCATTGGATGCACTAGGAGTATCTATGGATTTAGCTGTAGACATGCCAAACCTTGACAACACCTTACTGTAGTATACACAACAATCATACAGACACCTATAATAGCCGATCTGCATCATATAGCTGTCAAACCTCTTATAACATTGCCTGGGAGACTATTTCAGCCGCCCATATAAATACTTTTTCAGCATGCGAACATAGTCTTCTTTTCCGGGAACCTAAAAACCCTCTGGCAGAGTCATGTATATCTCTTCCTCCAACTCTCCATGTAGGAAAGCTTTTTAACATCTAGTTGTTCAAGCTCTAGATTCTAATGTCGTTAGTTGTTTGATTAGTTTTATCTTTTCAATTATTTTTCTCAATTCGAAGTGTAATTAAGGATGAGAAATCTACTTAATTAACTAATTATTTTCCATTTAAAATCTGTAAGTATAATACACTGAAAAACAATCTTTCTATATATCGTACATGCATTGTACGAGGTTTGTACTAGCTAGTGAAATAATCTCAACAATCGAAAAACTACCATATCTACCTCTATCAATTTTTAGACAACTTATTATTAGCTCTATATTGGAGTATTATGATTGTATAAAATTCGAAAAGCTTCAATGAGGTACTTATACAGGCATAAAAATTGTATATTTTCTTTGTCAAACACAAAACATAAAAGCGCTCTTTGTGAAATACCACATTTTAAAAAAAATATTTAGAAAACACAACCTTAATTTTTGTTTTGCGAAACACGACCTATTGGTCGGAGTTTGACCAAAATAATAATAATCCGGTAGAAAGTTAATTCACGTGGGAACTTCGAATGGCCTAGGAGGCGTGCTGAGTGATTTCCCACATAGTGAAGGAAATTATATTCATGTGGGAATTTCTAGTTCCCATGATTTTGGCACCAAAGAACATCTTACACTTCCTAAAATATTTAAAATCTCATGATTTTAATGGGCAAATAAGTGAAGCGTTAAATTATTAAGTTTTCATATGATAAATAACTATTATAGTGTAATTCATTGTTAAGACTGCTAGCTAGTAGAGTATTTAATAGTTCTATTTAACTTTTATTTTTGGCCGATATTTGATTATTTAGTTTATATTATGAAACATAAAATCATTTCGACCATTCTCACTTATGTATTACCTCTATTATTTTATATACATAAGTTTTTTACTAGACGATACATAAGCATTTTACTTTTAGTTATATTTAAAAATATAATCTTGAAAAAAATTACTTGCATCAAGTATACCTTGAAAATATAGTTTTGAAAAGTATTTTCATAAAAAATTGTTTATTATTATTTTTATAGAAGTATAAATTTTATATTATTTGCTCATGTATAATGAGAAATATTTCGAATTAAATAAAAAAAGTATGTGTCCTGAAAAGTGATACTTCATATATAATATACTTGGTATATAATAATATGAGTATATTGTATATATGTACGACTGTACGTAGGAGTATAGTATAACAATAAGTTTTGTCTGTGAAGTGGTTATAGAATAATGAGGAAAGTGTTGCATAAGTTGGAGATGATTCCGAATAATTCGATATTGACTAGCTATGATATATGTTATCTATTTGAAGATGAGTTGTCTTTGCCGACGGCTAATTGTAGTATCAAATACCCAATTATTAATGTGTATTAATTATTATGATAGTGAATACGACGTGTTTTTGTGGTAATTAGGCCAAGCTTATCCTAGACTGTTTCGCCCAAAAAGATTATGTGGTTGATGCTTTGCATGAATACCACAAACCTTCACTCAATTGTCTTTCAGGTGTATATCAATGAGAGCTTAATCAAACTCACAAATTCTCATTTGTGACGGACACTATCCGTCGCAAGCTTAAGACGGATACCATATTCTTTCACAAAATACCCATCAAGGGTGAGTGGAGAAGCACATGGGGGTGCCCACCTTGTCCCCTCTACTCATTTCCTCTCACAAAATACCCGTCGCAAGATCCGATCCGTCGCAAGCAAGATCTACTGAATCAAACTACTCTGTCTTGTGGTTTATACCCACTTATTTAAGGTAGTACAGAGAATGAAATATTTTAAGGTTTAGTTTAAATAATGTACTCCCTCCAGAAAATAAAGCTAAGGTAAATTACAAGATATTTTATAACAAAGCTCTTTCCAAGATAGTTTCCACTTTTCGTCATAAGCTGAAAACGAGTTAAATATGGCTATTTTAACGGCAAATGTAACCATTGGTTCTGACAAGCTGTCATAACTTAGAAATTTGTTTTGGTTAAATTTCGTCGTAAATATGTCACATTTATCCCGTCAAAATATAATCGTCTTCAACAAGACTTATTGTCTAGCCTAACACACGAGCATCCCAATAGAGTACTACTCCGTATATTTCTATATAAAGTCTCGTTTAAGACGGGTTGAGCTTAAGATGGGTCAAGCCCCTCTCACAAAGAGGTCACAAGCTTGTGACATATAGATCTGTCACAAGCAAGACTAATTGGAGTGAGGGGGCTTGACCCGTCTTAAGCTTAAGACGGATCGACCCGTCTTAAATGAAAATTTGTGATATTTCTAACCGGGATATTCCGTAAAAATAATTAGTACCCTATATGTTTTTTTGGTACGGAGACAAGTATAAAGCTAGTACTAGTCTTAAACCCGTGCAAATTACACGAGGTTTGCTTTTAAAAAAATTGTTATTACAAAATACTTCTTTATAAACATTATTATCCATATACTATTGATAACTACAGCTGTCACCCGTGATATAACTTTAGTGTCATTATTAATATTATGTTAGCTAACTAATTTATACGTAGATAATTAGTTATGTAAATTATCCTACTTTTAAATTAATATAATTTTTTTTATGCCATTAGTGATATAAATTATCCTACTTTAAAATTCATGTAGATCATAGAAATATAATAATATTGTAACTATAATCGTAATTTATTTCGTACAAAGTTGTCCATTTTACATCATGTATTTTGAATGAATGAAAATAATTTCTAAACGAAAAAGTTGATTGTTCAAAGTTCCTATTTTTATAGTATGCTTATCACCTAGGATACTGGGTGGTTGCTTTAATAAAGAAAGATAATACTGGTATACAGCTAGAATAAGTCTACAAATCCATAATTCGAATAAATACCGGGGTAGGAAATTGCTTACCAATGCCACTCTTTTACCCCATTATCTTCTACCACAAATTCTCATTTAAGACGTGTCAAACCTCTCTAACAAAGAGCAAGTGGAGGGCAAGTAAGAGACAAATAAAAGCCCCCATTTCCACCCTACTTAGTTCTTTATAAGGGGGACTTGACCCATCTTAAACACCTCGTCTTACATGTGAGCTGCTGATCCTCTACCCCACGTCTCTTAATTTCCATCTATTTTGTCAAGTTTATAATCGCATATCACATGGACTAATCAATTAATGGGACTACATGTATATTATACGATTAACTTCTTTTAAAACAAAATTATCATTTTTAACATAAATAAAATAGATTAAATAGAACCCTTAGAGAGAATTCTTTTTGCTAATTTAAAGGTTTTTTTGTTGGGGTCCCCTACCGACAGTTGAGGCAATCTTTTTTGGGTAATAAAGACAACCTAATGGATGGACTCCTTTCAAATTTGGCCTTTTCATTCACAAAAAGTTAAGAATCAAACCTTTCATCACTTGTTTAAGATATGAAAGCCCTTACCACTCACACCAACCAACTTTGGTTTTAATAATTTATAAGGATCATCTTTTTATACATTTCTTTGATCGCGAATTCTCATATCAGACGGGAGAATATGTCAAAAACTAAGATTGGTAATATTGTGACCATTTTATGATTAAATGTGAATATTTCCTAATAAAAATTTACCATCATTTTTGGTGTCGTTTGGCTGCCACAACAAATCTTTCTGCAGGGACTCGGAAAAAAAATATTTCCTTTGTGAGTAAGGTTGTCTATCACGGACTAGATATCATGAAAGATGGTGTTCGATGGAGTGTTGGAAATGGTAAACGTATCCACTTTTGGACGGATCCATGGGTGGATATGTCCCCTCTGGTTCTCTTGGCAACTGCTCCGCTCTCTGAGCTCGATTTAAAACGAAAAGTTTCATAAATGGTTTTGCCTAGTGGAAGTTGGAATTGGTCTCTCTTTGATAATAAGCTACCTTTTGCGGTGATTATGAAAATTGCTAGTGTCCCGGTCCTTCTAAATAGTGCCGAGGAGGACAATATGGTGTGGTCTGAGACATCTTCCAGACTCTTTTCCACGGCATCAACTTACAAGCTTATTTCCAACCACTTTTCTCATACTCCTGATTTTGCATGCGTGGGACGTTATTTGGAAGTTGAAAGTTTCTCAAAGAGTGCGCCTATTCCTATGGCGTGTTGTGCTCGATAGGCTAGCCACTACCGAGCAACGGGTGAAGCGCAAGATTTCTACTGAGTCGGGGTGTATGTGACCCCTGTTTCACTGTTTGTGTGCACTTGAGGATGTCCAACACGTGCTGATGGAATGCTCCTAGGCTACTGTTGTTTGGCACAAAATTTTATCAGGGAGTAACCTATCCATATTCTATACTGGAACGTTTCATACTTGGATGTATAATAATTTGAAACTAACGGATTTTAAAGTGCATGATATATCATGGAATATTATTATTGCAATAACATGTTGGTGGCTATGAAAGTGGCGTTGTAACTCAAATTTCCAGTCAGTGAACACTCGCCCTCTTGATGTTCAGGGGTTCGTCTTTTCACAAGCAAGAGAAGTTATCAAAGTATGGTACTATATGGTCAGGTGCATATGGAGCGGAACACGATACAAAAAAGGATAAAATGGGAACCCCCTCATAGAGACGCCTTTAAATTGAATGTTGACGGATGCTCTAAAGGCAACCCTGGCCCAGCGGGTGCAGGCGGAATTTTTCGCAATAATAATGGAAATTGGATGTTTGGTTTTGGGACAAATCTCTGACATTTTACAGTGATGTTAGCTGAGTTGCGTGGGATCTGGTTTGGCCTAATTTTGGCACATAGGATGGCCTGGAACAACTTATCATTGAGTCTGACTCACAAGTGGTGGTAAACCTCATCAATAAAGGGGGGGTTGATAACTTATTTTATGGCCCTCTAATTATGGTTTGTAAGCGACTACTTGAGGGAGGACAATATTTGCTTAGGCATGTCTATCGCGAAGCTAATTTCGTCGGAGACAAATTATCAAATATGGCTTTGTCACTTTCTTTTGGTGACCATCAGACCATGAGCTTCACATCCTTCCACATGGGGTCCAAGGCTTGATGGCTCAAGATGTACAAGGAATGAGTGTTATTCGATCTATAAACATGTAATCGGCTTTGGCCCTCCTTTATCATAAAAAAAATGTGGGTGAATTGAAAAATTCTTTGAATTGGGGAAAATATAGTTGTTTCCTAAACAGATTTAGGAAACCCTAATTGATATAGGAAACCCAATAATAGTTTCCTAAATAGATAAGGAAACTAAATCAGACGTGGAATCCGAACAGATTCAAGGCATATTCTAACAAATTTAATTCCTATATGGCAACCAAACGACTTTTAAGCAATTCACGTGTTTTTGAAATCAACAATATCTAAAGTTAAGAATTCGAGTAATGAAGACAACCTAATGGATGGACACCTTCCAAATTTGGCCTTTTCATTCACTAAAGTTAAGAATCAAACCTTTTATCACTTGTTTAAGATATGAAAACTCTTACCACTCACACCAACCAACTTTGGCTTTTATATAATTTATAAGCATCATCTTATTATACATTTCTCTGATCGCAAATTCTCATATCAGACGGGAGAATATGTCAAAAACTAAGACTGATAACATTGTGACCATTTTATGATTAAGTGTGAACATTTCCTAATAAAAATTTACCATAATTTTAGGTATTGTTTAGTTGCCACAACAAATGTAGGTGAATTGAAAAAATCCTATGAATTGGGAAACATATAGTTGTTTAGTTGCCCAAAATCCCATGATTTTTATTTTCCAAGGCATTTTCAATTTTGGAGGAGTTTAATTACCTATACCACTAGGTAGTTGAAAATTTCGTGTCAATCTTGTTATAACGGATCTAAGAGAGATGAATAAAGAGGTGAAAAAGATAACATATTTACGTGGTTTACTAACAATTTGTTAGCTACGTCCGCCGGTAGAAGGGAATAATATTATTGATCTTGAGGAATTACAGATTTTAGAGTATACTCGTTAGATTATTCAGATGACTCAGACAGATTATTGTCAGATTTATGAATGAATAAAACAGTCGGCTTATGAGAGTTTATATAGTACTCTCATAAGAGATGTTTTCTAAGCAGATATAGGAAACCCTAACAGATATAGGACACCCAATAATAGTCTACTAAACAGATAAGGAAACTAAATCAGACGCGGAATCCGAACAGATTCAAGGCATATTCTAACAAATCTAATTCCTGTATGGCAATCAAACGACTTTTAAGCAATTCACGTGAATTGTCTAATTCACGTGTTTTTGAAATCAACGGTAGTTTAATTCCGCCATGACAACCAAACGACACCTTATCATAAAAATAAAAGACAATTTACTTACAACATTTTATCACTAAATGATCACTTTTTATTACTATAAAATGATTGACATTTTTCTCGTCTTAATTTAACACTGTCTTAAGGAGGTCTAATAGTCTAACCGTTCTCTCAGACCAGGTTTAAGTTTATGACGATCGCTTGTGTACCTTAAACAAACATTAGTACCGATCATTTGTTTTCTATTACATTTTAGGATGTCTCATTCGTTTGTATATCTTTATATTATATTTTGGGGAGATTTTTTTTTTTAAATGAAAGTAAACAAAAGTTAGTATACTTGTTGGCTTATTGAGTTATTGTATATCAGCTCGTCTCATTGAAGATGAACACTATCCGTCATCTACTGAAAACGGATATTGCTCTAATATGCAAGTGAGGGAAGGTAAGTAACCCACTTGTATATTATCAGATGATCACTATTTGTCTTTAGCTTGTAACGGATAGTGCTAATCTTAAATGACAATTTGCGATATTTGCGATTGTATATTTATACGGGTAGTGATTAATCCCATAACCGCTTTGAATGCATTTCCAATTCTAGTTTCTCCCTCCTTCTCTTCTTACCCTTCTTCCTCTCTCCTCTAAACAATCTTAGCTTTTGGACACACTTCTCATTATTTTCCGTTTTGTCTTACATTACTATTTACCCTTTTAAACACACTATCTAAAGTTGCTTCCTTTACTACATTTTATTCTTTTCCTGATTTTTTTTTATTTTTTTCCTGATTTTATTGCATAGTATACATGTTGAGTAACTCCTCAAAATTAAAATGAAACCACCCAATTCAAACCATTATGCAAGAATACAACAACAACATTCTGAGAGTAGAGAAGAAATCAGAAACATGAATAATAATAGTAATAATGGTAATAATTATTATAATAAGGTTGATTTATTGAAGAAATTAAAGCGTTTAAACCCATTTGAAGTTCCAATAAGCATAGCTTTATTCTTGCTATTGACTTTATTTCTCATTTGTTCATCCTTTTACTTTGACTATGGTGCTGTAATAAATGGGATTGGAGGTGCCACGTGGCGATTTGGGGTTGGTCACAATGAAGATGGAAACTTGGGATTTGTTCAAGTAAACAATGGTAATGGTAATATTAGTAGTAGTAGCAGTAATAATAATAATAATAATAATAATAATAGTAGTAAAATTAGCAGCAAAAATGGTGAAGAATGTAATTATTCTGAAGGAAAATGGGTGTGGGATGAAACATACCCACTTTATAATTCAAAAGATTGTGCATTTTCTGATGGTGGTTTTAGGTGTTTGCAAAATGGTAGGCCTGATAATTCTTATACCAAATGGAGATGGCAACCCAATAAGTGTGATTTGCCAAGGTTGTTACTTTTTCTATTCTTTAAATACCCTTTTTAATTTATTTTTTAATGGGTTTATGATGCTTTAATTAGTGTCATGATGATATTGATGCCTTTATTCTCTTAATTATATGATTTTAATGTGACGATAGCAAAAGGGTAAGGCTGCGTACATTTGACCCCTGTTTCGCAATTTGCGGGAGCCATTGAGGCACTGGGGGATGTTGTTGGTGATATTATATGGTTCACCCAAATTATGAGGTACTATAGGAAGTTAGATGATTGGAGGGAACATAGGTTGGTGTAATTAGTAATTACCTCATATGGTTCATATTTTGGGTTATTGTGTTATTGGGTTGACTTAGGTGGTATTGCAGTTAGTAATTTGTGTAATTGGTATGTAAGTTGACTGATTCTTATATAGTTGGTAAAATAGCTGTCTTGAATGTGTTGAGGTGTTTGTGTTAGGTCATGGAGGTAATGGAGAATTGGGGTTGGAGAATTTTCTTTCCTCCTTGTGATGTTGTTTTGACCGAGTTAGTTATCGATGTCAACAAGTTGAGGGAATGGCATTGACTCCATTGAGGTAGTGGATTAGTGGGGTTTGAGAACCTTCTTTCTCCCTTGTGTTGTTGTTTTGACTGTGTTAAATTGTTCGTGTCCGCTAGTTTAGGATATGTCATGGAGGTAGTTCAGAGATGGGTTTTAAGACCAATCTTTCCTCCTTATTGTTTTCTATTTCAATGTAGTTGGATTTTGATATTACTTTGATGAAGTCAGTTTAGTCGGAAGTCTCTGCAATTGGCTGGTTATAATATATCTGTAGTGCTGTTGTCTAGGACAAGTTAATTTGAGCTGAAGATGTCAATTAGTACGCCTGGTAAACTCCTAGCTGGGAGTTCCCAAACTGGGTCTCACAAACCCATTCTCCCTCCCTTTATGTCGATTTTTTTGAACCAATAAATGTCTATAAACTGCCGAGTTGATGATTTTTTACCTTTCATATTGTATTTGCCAAATCCGTAAGTCTTAGTTGTGTATGAATTCCACAACTATGCCATCTGCACCAATGTTTCTGCTGTGGATTGTGACTATTGTGATGACTTTGATGCAGTTTCAAATAGTTGCAGGCCTAAAAAATTGTATAAGGTTTATCATGGAAAATTTACAAAGATTACTTTGTATATAAAGATTATAGACAATAAAAAAAAATTCAATTTCAAAGTTGGGTAAAACACCAAAAAAATTGTTTATAGTGTCTTAGGTTTCATGTCAACAACATGGATCCGCCATTGATCTCAGTACTGAATTGTCTTTTCTGGTTGACTTGATCACAACAGATTTAATGCTACGGCGATGTTGGAAAAGTATAGGAACAAACGAATTGTATTTGCTGGTGACTCGATTGGAAGAAATCAATGGGAGTCTCTTTTGTGTTTGCTTTCTTCTGCCGTTCCTGATAAGACTTCAGTTTATGAAGTAAATGGAAATCCGATAACAAAGCATATGGGGTTTTTGGTGTTTCGGTTTCGCGATTATAACTGCACTGTTGAGTACTATAGAGCTCCATTTTTAGTGGTGCAAGGCAGACCCCCTGCTGGTTCTCCGGCTAATGTGAGATACGCTTTGAGAGTGGATCAAATAGATTGGACAGCTGGCAAATGGAAAGATGCTGATGTGCTTATTCTTAATGCTGGGCATTGGTGGACATACGATAAGACTGTGAGGAGGTAATTAGAACGAGTTCTTTTGTCTTTCAATATCATTACTTTGCCCCGACCCAGTTATTCTAGATATAAATCTCTTGATAACATGTCATGCGTTTCCCTTCCCTATCTGTGATCATTGTTGATTCCCCCGCACTTCTGGCCAGAACCTGATATGCGATTGGTTAAATTACCGTGTCCATTCTCCTCCTTGAAACAACTAGAAACGAGATGTAATCCTTAAAATGAAAAAGCTCCTTGTTACGGAGCATATCACATCAATTGTTGATATTTCTGGCCAAACAATATAGGAATCATACGACACTTTCTCATAAGATAAGAGAGTTGTAGGAATTGAATCTATTGTGTTATCCATGCAAGTTCTCAATGGGAGTTTCACTTTGAGGTGAATTGATTGTACATAACTTCTGGGTATCTTTTTCAGTAGATAGGATTAAGACGAAAAGCAAATACACAGATGAGTAGGCTTTTTATTTGTTGCTCATTTAGTTATGTGGAGCCGTTGTCTAGTAAGTCTAACTGAGACGCCAGTCATGGTTCTATCATACTTTTAGTCTAATTCAATAGTAAAGCTGTTTGATATCATGGAGTCAGAAAACATATGTTTGCATGAGATTTTTTGCTCTGAGAGTCTGAGGATCTAGTTGCCTTTATTTACTGCCCTTAATTAGGCTTGTGTAATTTTTTTTTGTAGTATTTTTATTTTCTGATGTTACATGGAGTTGAGTGTGTTGATAAGACATTTTCAAGGGATTATGTGAATCAGAAAAAATGCCCTGGTCTTTAGTGATGTCGTAATGAAATTGCTGTCGTAGCATGTGCATCTGTCGATGTTGTTTGCCATGTGCATCTGTCGAGGTTGTTTGCCATGTGCTGTGTAGTTTATTATAGATCGAATGTTATTAGATTGAACCCATATTGTGAGTATTAATTATGATGAAGCATTCATCTGCTTGCCTCTCCTGGTCTTTTTTGTTTTTTCTTTTCCTTTTTAATTATATGACTGATCTTTGCAAGTATTTTCATTTGAACTACCAATTGGCCTCCTAATATTAAACTCATTCCTCTTCAGTGGTTCCTATTTCCAAGAAGGAAATAAGGTTGATGTGAATATGACACTGGAAACTGCTTTTCGACGGTCAATTCAGACTCTCGTCAGTTGGATTGATACTCACATGAATTTGACCAAGACAAAAGTCTATTTTCGGTCCTATGCCCCTATACACTTCAGGTTTGCCTTCGTGATCTGTCACTTCTATTTTTATTTTTATATTTTGCACATTGGAGGTTAAGATGCACAAGGCATTTATGGCTGCTGTCATTCCTGTTTGGAAATATTGATATACGAATCTGTTTTTTTTTTTTTTTATGTTTGGCAATGTCGGCCTTAGTTTGACTGTTATTATGGGACTTCGGTTTCGGTCCTGCACTATGTGCCTCTAGTGGTATTGGAGTTTCATGGAATTTGAATCAAATCTTTTCACGAGAATTTTGAATTTTGAATAGCTTAAAGTCTTCCCCTACATCACATGCCTGCAGATTTTTTTCGTCCCCGACTATTTGTCAAATGTACACAGCAAAGTGCAGAGTGTCTATCCGTTTGCAGAATATACACTGACCAACCTTAGTGTCATACTGTCATGGACTCATGGTTCCATACTTCCATTATAGGTTCATAGCACAACTCTCAAGAGCAGTTTCTTTCCTTGGGCAAATTTTAAAGTGTCATAGTCCTGGCCATATAGGTTTTCTATTTTACCACAGATTGTTGAGCCACTATCGTGATTTTTTCAGACCACTTGGAAATCAGCGAAATCTTTAACCCTTTCTGAAGTTACCAAAGTCATGGTTGATTGCTCTTGTTATTACTTAGAGGGATACTTAATCTACAAACAACTACTGGAAAGGACATGTTCAGTGACATCCTCACCCCAACCAAAATGATTCTGAGCTGATATAAAGATCTGAATAGTAACAGCTAAAAAACCTGAACTGTGGGTAATATACTTGCCGTGCGTGATTCATACGGCATCCCCATCATCCATTCTTCAGGGCTCACACTGCTTCTTTTTCAGCAAACCAGTTAACCCCCATAGAGCTTGAACTAGGGAAGGCAGTATTTTACCTATGTTCTTCCACGGTAAAAATTCTGTGACCAACGATTGATATCAACCTTAAACCTAGATTCCAGGATCAAGTCTGAAACCTTGATTTGATACCGTGGTTCTGTCACAACACCCATGCAAATCATGCATACTTTATTCTTTTCCAAATTTTTGCTAGAAGTGAATACAGATGATTTCTTATGTTCTGTCAACTTTTACCGGCCCACTGTAAACTTCAGTTTAAGTAACTTCTCTCAGCTAACCTCAGTGAGTTATTTGTTTTCTGGCAATATGTACCATTTTAAAACCAAATTCTGCTTTTCCACATGTTGAATTGTTTCCCGAGTCAACGGAGCTCATAGCATAAGCCTAAGTGGTCCATAGATCTAATAAAAAAACATCCTTCCTGGAACGGGACGCAGCTCATAGCATACGTTGAAGTGCTTCTTAGCTCTAATCAAAACATCCTTCCGGGTGCTTGATATTAGTCTTTTCTTCCACTTTTGAAGTTTATTTTACGCCCCTTCTTTAATAGAAGTTACGTTCACTCTCGTTAGCCATAATTGGCCCAAACATAGGACTTCTTTGGAGTATCAGCATCAGAAATTCAGTGTTTTCTTGCTAGGTCACCTGACCTTCACTCACATTCTGGCTGGAAAGTTAACTTGGATTTATCTTAGATCATCTGCTACTGAAACTGATATTTAGTTATTTACATCTCTTTTAGATTTCAACCGTTAGTGCTTAGTTACGATCCTTTAATCTTGCAAACAGAGTTATGCAGGAAAAAAAAAGACATTAACTAAACTTCTTCAATAAGTTTACTCTTCAGCATCAACAAACAATGAACTTTTGAGTACTAATAAGACATTAATTCTTTTTGTACAGGGGTGGTGATTGGAAAGACGGTGGAACGTGTCATTTAGAAACAACGCCAGACTTTAAGGCGCCATACTTACCCCAAACGTGGACACATTCCAATATAGTGAACGGTGTTCTAGCCAGTCGCGCAAACACATCTAATGTGAGAATGTTGGATATAACCTATTTAAGTTTACAGAGGAGAGATGGTCATCCGTCATTATACTACCTGGTAGATAAACTTGCTCCAATGCACCGGCAAGATTGTAGTCATTGGTGCCTACCTGGAGTCCCCGACACTTGGAATGAACTCCTCTATGCATCACTTTTTTTTACTTAAAATTACTCAATTCTTTTCACTCATGGAGGCTTCTTGTATCTTTCGTGGATCTCAGAAGAACCAATGAGAGATTTATTCATGCAGTGTAATACACTGATACTGTGATATGACACCTACACTTACCGGTATCTGGGGTGGCTGCTAAAATATCACTGCCTTTATATTAGGAAAGGGGAAATTTTGTGCCTCCAACTTCGGGTAAATATTGTGTGTGATGTACATGATTAGCGTGTTTTTGTGATAGCGTTTTACTCGATTGTAATATTTTGAGAATGTAAAGGAAAAAGGCTGAAGAAAGTTGCTTATTTTCGACAATTAAGTGAAGAACCACAATTTTTTAAAATTCCGGAGCTGGGAAGTATGTAGTTCACTGTTTTGTTTCACTCAGTCTCAGCCTGTTGCCCCGTTAGTTCTAGCGTTCTATGCATAAGAACATCCTAACAAAGCTTACAACGACCAGAACTGTCATCCGAAGCAAAATCTTCTTGGTGAAAAAGCGTATACCGGATCACAGATCAAATTCTAGGCCTTTTCAGAGCACCACGCAGTTCACCTAAGCCGAGGATAACCTATCGGCAAAGTTAGATGAAGACGATAACTCGTAAGTTTCATATCAAGTTACGATAATGAAGACTGTTGGGATCTTTATGCATGTCAAGCTCGAATCAATATGATTGGCGCCAATCTTCCTTCTATTAAAGTAAGAACATTTAAAACATTTTGGTGAAGCCACCTCATCATGTACACAAGGGCCCACTAACTTTCCAACATCATTTAATTAAAATACAACATCTAAATTATAAGTAATATTTATAAAATGCTTTATGACTTTAATTTTTTATTTCCAGTTTTACAAATAATTCAAGTGAAAATTTAACACATTTTTTTAGAATTATTGATTTTGTACCAAGTTTAAACTAAAAAGTCATTTCTTATATATATTTTTCCCGCGTTTACACATATTAGTACGAAAATATTCATGTAGCTAAAAACACTCCCCCTTTAATTGAAGGATGATCTAATAGTAAATTGGTGTTGATTAATTAGTCATGTTAGTTTCATTGGAAAATAATACTCATAATAGTATAGATATACTTATAAAACTAATACAAAAATAATTTATATTATCAATTTATCAATTTATAAATAAAACTATTGTTATGTAAAAATAAATTATAAATAAAAAAACACTCAACAAAATAAATTACAGTTTAACATAGTGAATTCTAATTTGTGAAAAACTATCAATTTATTTAATATGTAAAATTTCATGAGCTATTGTTATGTAAAAATTTCCCGAGTTACATGGGCTATTGTTACGTAAAATTTCAAACGGGTTAGTTTATAATATTGGTCATGTCGTAAATAAGTCGGGTGACTCGCGTCTGAACATGCTCAGATAGCATGCCAAAATTGGTGTATGCCGCTCTTTTCACCTTTGTACAATTGAAAAAGATAATTTGTCTAAAAAATAAATCGAGTTTGCTATTATCGCTTTAATCATATCACTAACTGCATCACTTCTAATGTAGTAGTTATAAACATCAAGGTTTTTTATATAATTTTTTAACTCATAATATGATTTATTAGTACGTTTGAATTGATTTGTTTTATACTTATTTCATGTTTGATACAAGAATGTTAATATGTCGGGTTTAATATTTTATATGATGCCTTCTATAGATGCGCATGTATGTGAATTTCAAAAGTAGACATTACAATTCATTTTGTTAAATATTTGATAACAATGTTTGAAAAACAAACCCGTGCAATTTGCACGGGTGTAAAACTAGT
>JAIUZE010046769.1:0-16640 GCA_022085475.1 Heliosperma pusillum
ACTCGTCTTCAAAATCTTCCCCTATAAGAAATGACAAGAAAAACATTTTTAGAATTTAAACTTGATTTTCCATAATTAAATGTTGAAAACGATTTTGTCGGATTTGAAATTAAACCGTACTTGAAGATGGAGAGCGAAGAGGAGATTCTAGAAATATAAGTTATGACGGATTTAATTAAGAAATGAAGGTTTTATGATGATTTTGCTCAAGAACGACGAAGAACAAATGAAGAACGACGAAGAACGAATGAAGAACGATGAAGAACGATTAATTAGATCTTAATTTGATTGATTGTAAAATGAAAAGTTGTTGGTGAGTAATGAAAAGAAAGAAAATATCAAGGCTTAAGAGGGGAAAAGAGACGTGTGAAATGGAGAGGAATCGGGTCTGTTTTTACGCGATTTGCGGAGTTTAAGTTGACAGACCGATAAAGTTACAAATATCTTAGATATTTTTATTAGTTTAATCATATTAATTAAAGATCTAATATGAGTGGAAAAAGTGACTGGGGCGTTGACTCTGTCAAAGTCGGGTTTCGGGAATTTAAGTTGACCCGGAATAGTTTAAATGACGTTTCGTAAAAAACGAAAAGTTATTCTTAAATTCCCGGATAAATTCTAAATAATTATATTAAATTATAATAAATTCATATAAATCTTAATAAAAATAAATTAAATTTATTATTTTTCAAAATAAAATTTCGGTCTTTAAAATTACGAGGTGAGTCGGAAAAGTCAACGAAAGTCAACATCGACTTAAAAGTCGAGAAAAGTCAAAGATGACTTAAAAGTCAAGAAAAGTTTATGACGACTTAAAAGTCAAGAAAAGTCAATGACGACTTTAACAAGTCAAGAAAAGTCAAAGACGACTTAAAAGTCAAGAAAAGTCAAAGATGACTAAAAACGGGATTTTCATGAAATCTCTCAGAAATTCCAAATACGAACTCGGAATTTCAAAATACGACACGAAACAATAAATTCTATTTTAAAAACTTAACCTTGCTGAAAAGTATCCTTAAGAAATTTTACTAGAAAAATTGGGTACTTTTTGGGTTGTTACAATCACCCCTCCTTTTAAAAAGTTTCGTCCTCGAAACTTAGAAGAAGGAAAGTAACATATATGTAGGTCAATTCAAAACTGTTAAGAATATACTTGAAATAAAAATATAGGGTCTTATCAATGGAACGAAAGATTCTCGTCGGCCGTCAAAAACCTCGTCGTCCAAATCAAAGACTTAAAAGATACATTTTCGCATCACTAAATGAGAAAACTAGTTATCAAACGTCTCCAATAACAAGTCTCAACACTCCTTGACGGTAAAATACTTGAAATCATAAAACATTTCCAAAAGCTTTTAAATAAAAAATTTTATAGTAAGGATAATAACTCTAGTATCTATTCCTAAAATTTCTAACTAAAGCTTACAGTAGTATATCAAAGAGTAGTGATACTCAATAGAAGGAACTGAATATTCGAAAGAATAAATCGAATAGAAAGAAAGAAGAAAGAATAAATAAATCACAAAACTATCTTCCATCTATGACAAGTCAAATGTCGATCGCAACTCGACAACACTAACTGCAACCGAATCTAGTCCTCAAGAGAGTGCAATCAATCCTCAACATTTTCCATCATCGGATTACTACCAAATATTTCCTAAGCATGACCCATCGGGTAACAACTCCCAATTATTCAAATTCAATTAGAATCTTCTAAAGTCCATCAAAACTATTATTGGAAATCACCATCAAAATATTTATAATTAAGGAAACAAGACCGCTAACAACCACAAAGTAAAGGACTTACTATGAAATCCTTTAATCCAATTTATTCCAAAAAATCATTACCCCAACTTATTTACAATGAACTTTCTCATCTTCAAAAGTTAAAACACAAATCCTCAAAAGAGATTAGTTACCATATCTCATTTCACTTAACTTTTGCCAATTATAGGGCAATGCGACCGTAAATCAATTTATTTAGCTCCATCAAACTCTCCATACATCGGTTTTTGCTTATAACAATATTCCTCAAGTTTGGTCATCCAAATCCAAAATTCCACAAGGTAATTATTCCCATTAGGGTCCAACATTTAAACAACTATTTTTCCAAGTAACCTTTAAAGAACCACTAAAATCCTTAACCACAACAACCAACCACCATTATGCTTAATTCGATCCTCAAAAGAAATGATATTGCAACTTCAAGTTTTCATAGTCTAAAACCACTAAGAGACTTTTCTCCTAAGTTTATCCTCAAATCCTTATAATCATCTAAACACGGAACTAGCTTAATAGGATGGCTAGTTACCATATTCGAACTTCTTATTTACTCCAAAATAGACATATCCTAAACATGGTCTTCAAACCAATACTAAACTTCTAAGTCCAAAAGACTAAATTACTAATGAGTTAAAAAGTCATAGCCAACTCATTCGATCTTACACCATCGAATATCATGAACTATTTATACACTATTCATGACAAGTATCTAGCATTAAAATCATTAAACATACCTTACCACACCTTCCTCAAGGATACCAACTCTCACCACCATAGGGTGAAATTAGATCTATACTATTTTCCTCAAATCACAAGTTCATTCTAACAAACACTAATATTCCACAAGATTCAAAGTTCTTCCGACTAAGTATAATATACCACAATCCGATGGTGATGACATCCATAAAAATGTTACAAGAGGGAGGTAAGGATACCAATGGTAAGATGAAGGAACTATTTAGAGTAATTTCCAAGAGGTAAATAGGTTGGAAGAGAATGAAGCACCTAGATAGAAGGAAGAGAGCGTAATACAATAAGGACGAGAGAATTCATAGATGAATAAAGAATTCACTTCTATTAGGCTTGTAAATCTTCAAATCTTCGGTAGAGGATACTCCTTCTAGGAAACACATATTCCACCATAAGGCGTAATATTGTTCCTAGCATTTTGGCTAGCCGCTCAAGCATAGCCTCCTTGGCAATTGTCTTCTCTATGAGGAGGGACCTGGTTGGCACTAACAACGATCTCTTCTACACGAGGTCCAACCATCTTCATAAGAGACAAAACAAATTAAGTTACTCCTAACAATTAGCATAAACAAATAGACTACAACACACTACTACAAATACAGGCAATAACAACGCCCCATCAACAACGCATACTCATGAAAATAAAGAAAAACCGTTGTGGAATGGATAATTATTTTTCCGCGGAATTTTATTAAACCTAATAACAACGGTGTTAGTTTTTCGAACGTTGTTATTAGTTTTAACAACGGCGTGAACTAAAATAACCGTTGTAAATAAATTTACTAATAACAACAGTTTATTCTATATCCGTTGTTATTAATTTAGCGCGATATAATGAAAAGTAATAACAACGGGTATGAAAAACCCGTTGTTATAATGTGTTATTAATTTGGCGCATTATTTGGCTTAAATTAATAACAACGGATATGATTTTGTTGGACGTTGTTGTTAGTTGTAACAACGGATTTAACTTTGTTAACCGTTGTAAATAGGTAATCTAATAACAACGGTGAATATGAATATTAACCGTTGTCAATACTTTTAATAAAGATGAAAAAAACACAGAACACTAATAATACTGTACTGCAACACAAAAACACAAACACAAAGCGATTATACTGCATCACAAAACCACAAACACTAATAATTTATTGATTTCCTGATCGTCTCTTTGTCATCATCTCCGTCTGCTATTTCTTATTAATCAGGTATTCTAATAATTTTTCTTTATTGATTTCCTGAATTTCGTTTATTTGTGAATTAGTTGCCTTATACATTGCATTTTCTGAATTAGTTTTAATTAGTTGGATTTTCTGAATTACTTGGCTTACTATATATACTACGAATGTAGATAAATGACTCGAACTTGGATGAATGCTGCGAATATGAGTGACCCAAACTATAAGGATGGTTTAGCTGAATTTTATGAAGTCGTTGCGAACAATTTGAATGGTTCTTCTAGTATTCCATGCCCTTGTGAAAGATGTGGTAATATTAGGTATATGGCTATTCCGGACGTTAAAATTCACCTAGAAAAGTATAGTTTTAGTCGATCCTATACCCGTTGGATTTTTCATGGGGAATCATTAGAGGAAGATAATAATTTTGAAGAAGATGATCTTGAGGTATACGAAAGGATAACTGATGATCCCGAGTTTGCCGAGTATGTTGAGTTGGAAGCAGACGAGTTGAATGTTGGGTCTACAGATAATGAAGAAAAAGATGATGAATCAAATGCTTTTGAAGATGAAAACATTAATTTGGATGACCTTGACAACATGTATAAGAAGTTGTGTGAGTCTGAAGCGCCTCTATACCCTGGTTGTAAGTACACAAAGATGTCGGCTGTGGTGAAGTTGTATAATATCAAGGGGGCAAATGGGGTTAGTGACACATGTTTCACTAGTTTATTAGCCTTGATAAACGACATGCTTCCAGATGGTAATGTTCTTCCCGTTAAGACATATGAGGCTAAAAAACTAATTAGAGGGGTGGGTATGAAATATGAGAAAATACATGCATGTCCAAATGATTGCGTTTTGTATCGAAAATTATATCAAAACTTAACCAATTGTCCGGTTTGTTTTGAGTGGCGTTATAAGGATAAGGAAGGGATCCCGGCTAAGGTGTTATGGTATTTTCCAGTGATACCAAGATTCATAAGGATGTTTGCGAATAGCAATGATTCAAAAATGTTAACTTGGCATGAAACTGGAAGAATAAATGATGGGAAGCTAAGACACCCGGCAGATGGTATGCAATGGAAATCGTTCGACGCTAAGTATCCTGATTTCGGCATTGAACCTAGAAACTTACGTCTAGCGCTGTCCACTGATGGAATGAACCCACATGGAAACATGAGTACCCAACATAGTACTTGGCCAGTAGTGTTGGCAATATACAACTTACCTCCATATGTGTGCATGAAAAGAAAGTACTTGATGTTGTCGTTGTTAATTTCCGGCCCTAAACAACCTGGAAATAATATAGATGTCTATTTGGAACCTCTTTTAGATGATTTGCGAATTTTGTGGGATAGTGGGATAGAAGTATTTGATGCATATAGGAATGAAACTTTCAATTTGAGAGCGATGTTATTGTGTACAATAACCGACTATCCGGCTTATGGCGACCTTTCTGGGCATACGGTGCATGGGAAAGAGGCATGTCCATTGTGTGGGGAGGATATCGAGTCTGAATACTTGAAGTGTTCTCATAAGTATGTGTATTTGGGAAATAGGAGGGGCTTGGATCCTGACCATTGTTATCGCAAGCAGCAGAAAGCATTTAATGGACGTCAAGAACATCGTCAACCTCCTAGAATTTTGAGTGGGCATGAAGTTTATCAGAAAGTAAAGCATATTGAGATAAAATATGGGAAGAAGAACGGCTCTAAATTGTCTACTCGTGGGTATAAGAAAAGATCCATATTTTTTGATAAACTTCCATATTGGCCTGACCTGGAGGTCAGGCATTGCCTCGATTTCATGCACATTGAGAAAAATGTATGTGATAATATTATCAATACCCTCCTGAATGTTCCCGGTAAAACAAAGGATAACGCCGCAGCTAGGGAAGATATGCAAATGATGGGTATTAGGCTAGAGTTGGCACCACAGAAGAGAGGTAATGGTACATTTTTACCGCCAGCAGCTTATACCCTTTCACGGAATGAGAAAAAAGAGTTTTGTGCATGCTTGAATGGAATTAAAGTGCCACATGGTTATTCGTCCAACATCAAAAGCCTTGTGTCGATGCAAGATCTAAAACTCACCGGGTTAAAGTCACATGATTGCCACACTTTGATGCAACAATTACTATCCGTGGCTATTCGCTCCATTTTACCTGAAAAGGTACGATATGCTATTACCAGATTCTGTCTCTTCTTCCAGTCCATATGCGATAAAGTCATCGATCCCGATGATGCGGATTCATTGCAGGACCTCGTTGTCACCTCTCTTTGTCATTTTGAAATGTATTTTCCACCCTCTTTCTTCACTATCATGATTCACCTGACCACTCACTTGGTTAGGGAGATTTTGTACCTTGGGCCCGTGTACTTGAGATACCAGTATCCTTTCGAAAGATTGATGAAAGTCTACAAGGACTATACATCTAATCGGTATCGTCCAGAAGGTTGTATTGCTGAACGTGCTATATTAGACGAAGCTCTTGCATATTGTTACGCTCATCTCTCTCCTGAGGAGTTAATTGGCGTTCCAAAGAATCGTCATAGTGACTGGATGACCGGAAAAGGTATTAGGGGCCGGGTTGAAAAAATTGTGTCACGTGACATGTTACATTTAGCACATACGTATGTGCTAAACAACGAAGATGAGGTGCAACCTTATATTGAACAACACAAAGATGAGCTCAAATACGATCACCCAAACAAGAGCGAGATGTGGATTGCAAACGAGCATAAGAAGACATTTGGAGAGTGGTTTAGGAATGTTGTCTTGGAGTATAAGAATTTGTATGGTGATGACATCTCTCCTAGGTTACTACGTCTTGGGTTAGGTCCAAATGCCAGGGCCACTTTTTTCAGCGGTTTTGCTATTAATGGTTATACTTTTTACACCCGCGAGCAAGATGAGTTGAGCACAATGCAAAATAGTGGTGTGAGTTCTGAATTTGAGGCAATGCACTTTGCTACTTCAAAAGATAAAAACCCTATTTGGGGAAAATGCCTTTATTATGGTGTTATTCAAGAAATATTGGTATTAGATTACATTGATTTCACAATACCTCTGTTTCGATGTAACTGGGTTGATAACAACAACAATTGTGTTCGAAAGGATAAAATGGGATTTACGTTGGTCAATTTGGATAAGGTTGGCAATAATAAGGATGATCCTTTCATAATGGCATCCCAAGCTAAACAAGTGTTCTATATCACCGATCCTATGGATAAGAAGTGGTCTGTTGTACTATCTATAAGGAGTAGACGGGGTGCACCCGATAATGGTGGGGATAATGATCAGGATGTCGTGTTTGAGGGAATGGATCACTCTTCCACTGTATCTTATTTCGACAATGTTGACACTGATCATGATAACATTGAAAGCATCTATATGCGTGATGATCATGGTGAAGGTATTTGGGTTAACGAAGAAACTATGTCGGGCAAGAAACGTCCCCGATCCTGAGGTGGTATTGTCTTTAGTTTTTGTTAGCTTTGGTCATTGTTGAAGATTCCCAAATTATTTAGCTTTTGGTCATTCATTATACAGTCTCCATGTTTTGGTTTCTGCTGATATTGCAGTGTATAGTGCTTATGATATTGCTGTCTTTGTTGGTTTCTGCTGATTATTATTGCAGTGTATAGTACTTATGATATTGCTGTCTCTTATAATTATAATTAAAAAAAAAATAAACGTAAGCAACAACAACGGTTGTTGTAAATATACCCGTTGTGGTTAGTAATAACAACGGTTATTAATCACAAACCGTTGTCATAGTGTTTACTAATTACAACGGGTATGATACTATAACCGTAGTCATTACTCTATCACAACGGTTTGTTTATGATAACCGTTGTCAATATTTGTAGATAGGAAACACACACTAATAATACGACTGTACTGCAACACAAAACTCTATCACAAAGATCTATTAAAGGAAATGATCATTTTTCTGTCATCATCTCCCTTATTATTTTTTAATTTGTGAATTTGTGAACTATTTCTTGAATTTGTGAATGTCATTTCCTGAATGTCGTTTATGTTTTTCACCAATTCAATGTCGTTTATTATTAGCAAATTTGTTAATGTCATTTCCTGAATGTCATTCAATTCTAATTTTGCTTTATCGATTGAATAGCTTTGAATTGAATTAGTTTAATTACTTCTAAACTTAAGTCAAAAAACAAATTAACTTATCAACATTAATATTATTAAATAATAAGTTCAAACGGCGCCACACACAAATGGCGCCAAAACAACAACAACCAAACAACCAAACAACTACAACCAAACAACAACAACAAATTAAATTGAGTCCGGGTAAATCTCCCGGATAGCTGCCACCACTAGAGCATATGCATCAATCGGGTCAGCCTCGGCCAGAGCCAACCCTTCCCACTGCTCTACCTGGGTCACTTCAACGAGGTCGACCCCATTTGGCCAACAGTAACGGTCATGTTCGGAAGCCACCCATAGATATGGCCCAGGCTGGTGGTCCGTGCTCTCAATAAAATCTTTTCGCCCATGCCCGGCCTTGTCAAACATTCTTGCCAGTTTGAATGCGGACGCACGATGAGCATCCGACATCCCAAACTCGAAAACGAGTTCCCCTGTAAAGTGCCTGCGATGATAATTTGGCCACATCTTCCTGATTAAATAGCCATTTCGAATAAGCGTATCACGGAGTTTTTTGTAACTTTTACACACAACGTAGCCACCCTCAATATGACAAGGCATTTCTTTCATGATGCAAGCATATGGTTTAGTAAAAGTTCCAGACATTTTGTATGGTTGATGTTAGTATTGAGGCTGGGAAATTTTGTATGGTTTAGCAAATATGATATTGATTAGAGTTGGGAATTTTGTATGTGGTTGATAACCTGCTTGTATTGAGGCTGTATTTATAGAGAGTTATTTATTGGAGTTATTTATTCACATGCATGCATTGGTTCACATGAAGGCATTGATTCACATGCATGCATTGGTTCCCAAAACGACTATACATTCACATGCATGCAGTACGTTATTGATTGAGTAAATGTGTGAATATGCAGTCAATGCATTTACTGCAATGTGCAGTCAATGCATTTACTGCAATGTGCAGTAACCCTATCACAACGGTTGTGGTAACGAAAACCGTTGTGGTTAGTAATAACAACGGGTTTTTGTACCAATAACCGTTGTTATTGCGTAATAACAACGGGTTTTTGTACCAATAACCGTTGTTATTGCTCAATATTATTATTTTTAATTAAAAGATATTGCAGTCCAAACCCGTGAATAAACAACAGCAGAACCAGCATTGATTAAAGCATCCATTGAACATCATCAATGGCAGCATAACCCCTCTATAAATACAGCCTCAAAACCCCTCCTTTAAATATTCCATAACTACCCTAAAATTAATATCATCAATGGCAGCAGTTAACCTTCCCAACGATGAAACGACCCTTACAAAATTGATTGCAGATGAGGAGGAGGCTCTTGCCGTAGTTCCCGCTGATCATCACCCATTGATTAAAGGATCCATTGAACATCGAAGGGATTATTGGATTAAGAGGCGTGAAGCAGTCCGACTTGTCAACCAAGCGTCGTCATCATCATCGTCCTCTGTCTACCCACGTCGGCCTTATACTCGGAGGTTGGATGCCGCAAGAGATATGTTGAGCTGTACCCGTCCTACCTTATCTCCACATGCAAGACGTGTACTTGCAGGCATTGAATCTGTTATTGCAAAATACGAGGTTAATGATCTGGAAGTCATCAGTATCATCAATATTGTTCCGGATTGTTGGTGGCAGTGTGAGAAAAGCTTTTTACACTTAACCGGAATTGTTCCGGATTATTTAACATCTTTATTTATTTGATGTCGGATGAATGTAATGTACTTTATTATAAAATCTAGGTTATTCCTAATGAAATCAATGAGAAAGAATGTTGTTTAAAGTGTTTGAATTGATGTTCAATATTTTGATGTATTATTAGAAGTATATAAAAAAGGGTTTAGGGTTTAGGGTTTAGGGTTTAGGGTTTAGGGTTTAGGGTTTAGGGTTTAGGGTTTAGGGTTTAGGGTTTAGGGTTATTTTGAAGTAACACACGTATACTAATAATGATACTTAATAATTAAAAGTGATCCGACCCGAAAATGATACTTAATAATCATCACGCGGATAATAAATAATGATTTCTATCGAATTAAATAAAATAACCTGATACTAGCTAGCGAGCTAATTAATTTTGGGTCGGACAGTTTCAGGTTTGTGATGCAAAAACGGCCCGTTTATTAGCGTACTTGAATTGGATGAACGAAGTCGATCGACCCCAGGCCATATATATATATATATATATATATATATATATCATTATTATTTAATTTGGGAAACATTGACGTACGTGTATATATAATACTTAGCTTGCTTACTTGAATTGCATGTATGTGCATTGATGAATCTGTTATTATTGCAAATTGTAGTACGAGCGTCGTTAATTAGAGATCCGGAAGTCATCATCATTTAATTATTATATATATATATATATATCATCATCAATAAGTAGTACATATATATATACGAGGTAATTAATAATGACACGTGCCCCCGACCCTGCCCAAAAGCGATCGACCCGAATTGAAGTACGTAGCTACGCTTGCTCTGATCTAGAAAGTGGATTGCCCGATCCGTAACTGCTGGCCTGGCCACCCGATCGATTAGTTTCAGGTTAACTAGTGATGCATGATAATTATAATAACCAGTTCCTTAATTAAAAAGAAAATGACCCGATTCGAGGTAATTGAACCAAAAACTAAAAATAATTAATAACTAACCCGATCGATAAAGTTATTAATTACAAACCCGCCGAATCTAACCCGATTGGACTTGATTCCCAGGCCAAACCCGATCCGAGCTAATAATTAAACGTAACTTACGCCTATAAAATAAAATTTAGAGCAAAGTAAAATAAATTAAATTAAATTTAGAGCAAAGTTAAATAAATTAATTTAGAGCAAAGTTAATGAGTTTATTTCGTGCCTCAAATTTTAATACCGCGCGCGCGTATCTGAAAAATTAAAAAAAATATACATAATCTATAAAAACGGTGTTTTAGAAATTCACCGTTGTTATTACTTTCAACAACGGTTTATAATAAATAAACCGTTGTCTTAGTGTTATTACTTTCTACAACGGGTGTTATTTAACCGTTGTTATTACTCTATAACAACGGTGGTTTGTAGGATAACCGTTGTCAATAGTTTCTCTTAATAAACCCTTTAGTTTCTCTTAATAAAAAATAATTTACAATCCTATAGAGTAAATTTTACACACGTACATTATCATCATCATCCTCCTCGTTTACAATCATCCTCGTTTACAACACAAATCTTTTTGTTTAGTATCATCATCATCCTCCTCGTACTCGTGATCATCATCCTGTTCTCTTTATCATCACCCTGTTCTCATTTTCTTTATCAGGTAATTTTTGTGTTTCGTCTTTAGGGTTTTAAGTTTGAAGTTCATCTTTTTGTTTTCATTTTCTATTTATCGTTCTCTTTATCATGTAGTTTCATTCCTTTCTAAGTTTTTAGAGTTTTAGAATCTCTGCATGACTCTTTATTTGTTCAGTTACTATTTCATTCATTTCAAGGTCTTAGGGTTTTAGAATCGCTGTATGCATGACTCTGTTCCGTTACTATTTCATTTATTTTGAAGGTCTTAGTGTCTTAGGATTATCATGGGTGAAAAACGGAAAAGAGTAGACAACAATGATAAGGGGGATAAGCCTGGTGAGAGGGGTGCTTCGAAGTGCTCTGCAGCCCTTGCAGCTATATCGGCAAAAACGCCGATGGAAATAAAATGGAGTGTGAAAGGTGTTCCTACTGGTCCAAATGCTAGCCATTTAGCCACTTGGATTGGAGTTACAACCAAACAGTTTGTGCCTATAGATTTAGATGATTTCAGGAATATAAATCCTTCATTGCAGAACTTACTCTTGAAACGTATAAAGGTATGATAATATCTTTAGCTAAACACCATTTTATTTTGCATAAGTTACTATTACATAAGGCAGGAAGCCGTATAAAGGTTCGTGTAAAGGTATGATATTAGACAGCCGCTTATTAGTATATATGATGATGATGCAGGAAGCTTTCGATATTCCAGACTGCCATGATAAGTATCTATTACGTAAGGCAGCGGCAGTCTTAAGGCAGTGGAGGTGTGACCTTGCCAAATTACACTTGTATGTGGACAAGGAGACGGGGCAGATGCATAAGAGCCCACCGACAAAGTACCCCCACATCACTCAGCAACAATGGGATAATTATAAGGCGAAACGAGCTACTGAAAAGTTTCAGGTTAAGTATCCATGTCATATGTTTACATTTTTGTAAAACTCTACTTAAGGTTACATTTTTCTAAAAGTTTCAGGTTACATTTTTCTAAAACTCTACTTGTATCTATAATTTTCTAATTGTCTCATCTACTTGCGATTTTATATGATTTGAAGAGCGTTAGCGCCAGAAATCGTGCTAACATCTCACAGAAGCGGGGGGTATATTATGGTTCTCGAGGCGGTTACAGATTGATAGAAGAAAATCTCGTAAGTAGCATCTATATATTAGATTTTTTTAATCATACTTGGACTTGATATACATGTATACATATATTATTTTTGAGTTAACGTGTAGGTGTCAAAAGGTGTGACCGACTTGAATCGGCACGTAACTTATAAAGAAGGGCACACGCCTAAAGGATCCCGAACATGTAACGAATATGATCAGGAAGTCTTGGCCAACATAGTAAGTATTATTTTTATTAAGACGGGTTTTTAATAACTTTATTGTTCAATTCTTGTATGTCTAACTATCTATTTATTTTAGTAACAAAAATTAAATTAAGTTTATTTAATATATTATAGGAGAATGTTCTGAAGGAGGTTGCGGAAGGGAAATTCACTCCGAGTGGTCGTGACGACGTTCTTGCTAGAGCGATCGGCCGTCCCGAGCATCCAGGTCGATTGAGGGGCGTCCCATTACATGTCGGAGTCACGAAATATTATGGGACAACTAGCTCGAACAAGAAGAAGAAAAATAAGGGGAAGGCTGACATGGTACGTATACCATTTGTTATTGTCATTTAAAATTCACATGTTATTGTTTTAACAAATTGCTGATTCTACATTTTGGGCGTGCAGGTTCAGTTATTGGCCTCCGTGATACTGAAGATGAATTCTGGAGGCAAGCCTTCCGAAGAAGAATTGAAGATGATGGAGGATGTCATTAAAAAGGGTGAGGTAGTGCAACAGATTTGCCAAGAGGCAGACACTACTACCTTGCCAATACATGAGGAGACGGCTGAGAAGATGGGTGAGGTACCTACTGCTGTCGAGGTTTTAATACCTCAAGCCGATAAGGTAAATATGATTTTTTTTTTCTGCATTTGTTCTTTCTAGCAGCCATGCCTTTGATTGGTTTATTTTATTAGGTAAATGAGTCGGAAAAGGGGACGCAACTTGAGGAGACGGGTGAGGTACCTAATGCTGCTGAGGTTTTGATACCTCAAGCCGATAAGGTAAATACTACTTAACCATTTTGAACCTCTGCATTTGTTCTTTCCAGCAGCCATTGCATGCCTTTGATTGGTTAATTAATTTTATAAGGTAAATAACTCTGAAAAGGGGACGCAACTTGAGGAGCCGGCTGAGAAGACGGGTGACAATAAGGAGGTATGTAGAATATAAGAAGTTAGTATATGCTGTCAGTGCTAAATCTTGTCTGGACATGTTCAAGTATAATAGCCTACCCACCAACAATAAATACTTGTAACTAACTTTACATTATATACTCAATATAGATCATTTATGATATCTATTATATTTTGGTAGTTAGTAAATAATGTGTATTCTTCAGGCCACAAAAAGGCGGGTAGTTGTTCGTCTCGCCGACCCTTCATTCAAAGAGAATGTGATTGTTGCTCGGGGTTTCGTATACCCAAAGCCCAAGGACTCAGCGGAAACCCTCTTGGTTCATGGCGTACGACTCTTGCCGAAGCATGCAAAAGTGGGGATAGTGGGAGTCGTGAAGGGCTATGGAACCCGTAAACTGCCCGTCCCAGTCCGCGACGACATAGTAATCCTGGCAGATGCGGTTAAATGTTTTGTCCAATGGCCTCAAAGCCACATTTACTTGGCTCGTGATTGTAAAATTCAACAGAATGTAGACGGGGTTAGAAAAATACATCTAATTTAACCCGCCTTTTGTCTTTGTTCATCACCTTCATAAATAGTGAACTTTATATGTTTTATTTTTGTTTTGTAGGTAACAAAAAACATGGATAAGTCTAACTCGATAGACAATAATCTTTCTACTACCTCGTCAATACAACAACTTGATGAGGTATTTAATCAACTCTCTTTATATTTTAAGTTCTACTATCGCCTCATCATGGAAAGAGCAACTTAATTTAGTTAGCCACATGTAGGTTGTGAAAGGTAGCACACCGCATCATTTCCCCAAGCTGAAAGAGGTCAGGAGTCTATCCGGTACTAAATATCATGGGACCGTTTACATGGAAAAAGTACGAACGGTGGCGATGCTGGAGCTTTATAAGGAGGCTGAGAGACGCATAGCAAGCGAGCAATTAATAGTTATTCCGCTCGAGAATGATATTGTAGGGGTAGAACGCCAAGCAATGCTGGATTGGGATACGCTAGCCGTTTGGGCTGGCCTTGACGCGATTGATGTCCAACACCTATATGTTTGGATGAAGTAAGTTTCTTAATAAATTAAATCATGCAGTATTCTAATATTCTGACTAAGTAAGATATAGTGTTTATAATATCGGAATTAAAACCGACATGTAGGTACTTGAACTCGGTTGTGATCCCCGCCGAGACCAATATTAATCCACTTCCTCAATACGGATTCATGTGCCCAAATGTTTTATCTATGCATATCGAGATGTTTTCGTATGAAGAACGTGTAATTTATATTGCTGGGGAATTGGCGAAAAACAATAAGCTCATTTTTGCCCCTTATAATGAAGCCGGGTAATATATAATTAATATTACGATTCCAAATACAATTGCAGTTTTATATGTTTGGTTATGATGCATGTTGTGCTTGTTAATAATGATGTGGCTCTCGATCTCTAGGAGACATTGGGTGCTAGCAGCGATCAATCCGACCACGAAGAAAGTATTTTGGTTGGACTCTTTGCATGGACAACCATCCGAGACCTTTAAGAAGTTGATTATTAAGTACGTTTATAATACTGATGATGATTTGGCACATAATATTAAGTTTCATTTATTATTATTAAGTAAGTTTATGTGACTTTCGGCCTCTTTCCTTTTTTAAAGGGCCTTTGAGAAGAAAAGAGCAACAACCGGCGATTAACCGACAGAATATTCTGATGATGGCCCTACTTTTATTACGATAACAGGGGTACGTACGCTCAAATACAATATATACCTTAATAATTAAGTGCATTAAACTAATTACGCATATACATCTGTCTTTTTTAATTACGCATTAAACTAATTGGTAATTGCCTTCTCGTCTCTTCGTTTATTATGTAATAATAGGTCCCTAAACAGCCGGATAGCATCCAATGTGGATACTACGTTTGTCGTTTCATGTTTGAGATTATTAGGCGAAGATATATCAGCATTCCAGAAAGAGTTAGTAGTTTAATGTAGCTATTATTTACTTTTTTTCATTAGAGCTGATATCTTTTCTGCTATATATATATGATCGATGTTGCTACTTATGTATGATATGCCTATACTGTTGTTACCCTACTGATCGATGTCTTTTATTTGTTTTATCCGCAGTATTCAATCAACACGCCACATGTCCCTGAGTACACTAAGCACAATATAGACGAGGTAAGGGACTTGTTGGGCAAATACGTCCTGGATGAACAAACAAAGAATAAATGAAACTTAGATTATTTTGGAAGCAGATAGGGAACTTTAATTTGTATGTAGAAGTCATTACTTAGAGCGAGTTGTAAGTATGAATTGCTCTGAAAGAGATCATTTTGGTTGTATATATCATCTTGCTGCTGCTGTACATGAATTGCCATGTACATGAATTGCCCTGTACATGAATTGCTCTGATTTATATATAGATATATCATTTTGCTGCTTCTGAAATTGGTTTATGCTGCGTACTGCTGCTACTGCTGCTAATTTATGCAGGATTTTAACTGGTGGCATGGGAACAAATTTCAATTTTTTCAAAAATAATAATAAAAATAATAACAACGGTTTTTCAAAATTCATTAAAAGTGTTGTAACATATTTCCTACCAAAACTTATCATACCTTTAACAACGGTGTATTATAGAATACCTGTTGTTATTAAAACTTTCCACAACGGCTTCTTTATTATACTCCGTTGTAATTAACAATATTCACAACGGGTTTGAAAAATTAAAGCGTTGTTATAATCTTTCCCACCAAAACTAATCATACCTTTAACAACGGTTTAATTTAATAGAACCGTTCTCGTATCTTTCCCACCATAATTTTTCACACGTTTTAACAACAGTTATCTAGTAATAACAACGACTTCTTACCGTTGTTAAAACTATTAACAACGGTATTTTCATTAAATCGGAACCGTTGTTAAAACCTTTAACAACGGAGGCTTTAACAACGTCCGCTTTTTAATATTACAACGGTTTTTAACCGTTGTCATAGCCTGTTTTTGTAGTAGTGACATAAATCCTAATCTACCCATCCTACCATTCTATCTCACAAGTTTATTATTTTATTAAGGTCAAGTTATTTATACAAGGGTACACAAACGTGCGTCGGGAGCAAAAATGCTCTGATACCAACTGTGACACCCTCAAATTTTCGGAAAGAAAAAAATAATTTAAATACATACTGAAGGTGTCCGAAATAAAAAGGTCATTACAAA